>JANRGW010034357.1:120943-134052 GCA_024733675.1 Psilopsiagon aymara | reverse complement strand
TGAGCACTGCAGGGATGGGGCAGCCACAGCTTCTCTGGGCACCCTGTGCCAGCGCCTCAGCACCCTCACAGCAAAGAGCTTCATTCTCAAATTCCAAGGTCAAAACTGTTGTTGCTGGGTGATGCTTCCTGGCTGTTATTGGGTTTTTTTACTGGCCATCACCCGACCTCTGGCCTTAGAGCAGCACCAGGGATGCTCTTAAGGAGGCTAGGTACAATGAAGGAGCAGCCTGTGCTAGAGCTTGCTGCTCTGCAGCATCGTAGCAGCTCTGAGGACTACTGGTACCTCTGGCTCCTGTCCTTTCCAGTGTTACAACCTTGAGTATTTTGACTACCAGTTACCTAATAATCATCATCTATGCCTCTAACCTTGCAGAAGAAACTCCACTGAAACAAGCCCTGGTGAGAGCAAAGCAGAATGAAACTGGCAGAGCTGAAAGTGTGGGAAGGACAATCCAGACAGCAGTTCTGTGCTGTGCGGGAGCAGCCAGCACTGCAGCTGACACGCCAATGTTCAATGCAATCTGTTGTAATACACTGTGCAACTCTGCTGCTGATTTAAATGCTCACGTTGATGTTATAATCAGGCACAGAAAGAAGTAAATATTTCTGAGCAATTAGGATCAAAAATATCATAGAATCACAGAATGATTAAGGCTGGAAGGGACCTTAAAGATAACATCACTAGCACTCCTTTTACTACTCAGTGTTGATTGTCCTGTCTTCTTTCTTGCCTAAGATCTGTAGTGTCAGTATCACGGTGTTCTTGTCCTGTCTCTTACATGTAATGAGTCTGCATCTATAATGCCAGTAAACTTCATCAGAAAGTTTGCTACGCATATGTGATGAGATAAATACAAGCCACCAATAAACTTAAGGGACCTATTTAATCATGGCATTTATATTCATTACGGTCAAAAAGAAGACTGAATTCAGATGGTTTCTTGCCATACCCTGGAAGGAACAGTCTTTTTCCATGTTGCATATATAAAACCTGCATCTAGGTCATCACTATCACTCGCATTTGCCTACTGGGAGACCGAGCTTGTGCTAACACCAGTGATGCAAAAACTTCATGTGGGGAAACAGCTAAAAACCCCAACTATTGCAATGCAGGAGCAAGAAATAGAGATACTGCAGTGAGAGGTGTGTGCTGCAAGTGGGACCCCAATGACAGAAGAGCAGCAAGGAGCACCCCCGTGCTCTCATTTGCATGCACTTTGTCAGGTGCTAATCAACATAATGAGCTTTAATTTTATGAGCACAAAGTGTTGCAATTTGGATACTTATCAGGTGTTCCTGTTAGTGCTCTGAGCAGAAAATTGTGGTACGTGTTACAACAAGACCTTCCGAACAACCTGAGGCCAAAAGAAATGTGCACACACACTGCTGTGCGGCCGGCTCCAGGCCCAGAGCAATTCAGTGTCCATCTGAAGGCACAGATGTCATTTTAACATTGCCCATGCGTATATTCTGCTAATGTCTCTTTTGTCAGCCCTATTAGTTGCCAGTGCTACATGGGCTATATTCATGGGCTGCACATTTAGTACTGTAAAGTCTGCCAGTGCACTGGTGGAGGAAGGAAGGATCTATCATAACTTTCAGAGTCCCCCCATCTCAACAGGAATGTCCTGGTGGAGTTCCTTGAATTACTACATTCGTTAAATGTCACTTCTTGACTACCAAGCTTTTTAGGCTGCTTCTGGACCTTTTCAGAGCAGGCTGAAGCTAAAGGGAGCCAGCACCAGCTCCTTCTCACAGCAGAGACCATGCAGGGTGTCCCTGAGGCGAGCCCAGAAGTACGATCCTCTCAGGCACTTTGGGAAGAGCAGATGCTTTTCATGATACAGCATACCAGTGGTAGCAACAGAAGGCACCATATTCAGAGAGTCCCAGACAGGTTTGGACTGGAAGGGACCTTAAAGCTCCTCCAGTTCCAACCCCAGCTATTGGCAGGGACACCTTCCACTGGAGCAGTTGCTCCAAGCCCCTGTGTCCAACCCGGCCTTGAACACTGCCAGGGATGAGGCAGCCACAGCTTCTCTGGGCACCCTGTGCCAGCGCCTCAGCACCCTCAGGGAAGAGCTTCTGCCCAAGAGCTCATCTCAATCTGTGCAGTCATGCACAGATGTATCACGGAGGCTGGCTAAAAGGAAAACATCAACAGTGAGAGTGAAGGAATGTCTGTTGCTCCTGAAATGTGGCCTGTGCTGAGCTGGGCAGGAAGCAGCACATAAAACCATCCCAGCACTCCACTGAGGCTGAGGAACGCTGGTAGCTGTGGTAATAAACATCCTTATTCTGGTGCCTTGGTATTGCAGCCCAAAGAGTTATGCGACATTATTGAGAACACAGTGACTGTCAAAGAAACAAACTATCCCAAAGGAAAAGCTCCAGCTGTGAAGAACACAGCGCTGCCCACCAGCCAGCAGCTTTCTAGAGAAAGCATTGGGATTGCACTGTCACAGAAATTAAGTGATGGCATCACTAAAGACATTAAAGAACATCCTGTGAGCACAGGCTACATAAGACCTATATGCAAAATGTTATACCTGTGTCCCTCCTTTATATATAAAAAGCAGTAATACCACGGAACTGAAATGAAATGTTGAGGCCATCTAAAGTTCTGCTTCCCATTTTCCAAGCAGATGGTAAGATACACCCTCATCAGAAGAACCTTCCGGTAAGGACAAGTCCCAACTGAGAACAAGTGCATATAGCAAGTCAATGGATAAATAAAACAGGAAGCAGTGGAGGTTCTCAGACCGTACATAAACAGATTAAAAGACTCCCTGGGCCAATGGTTTTACTCTTGGTTTAGTAATTCCAGAGAATTTTTTGCTCTCATCACTAACATATCGTAGACTGTTGGTGCTTGCCTATGAAAAGCATCTCTAAGGAGTATCACTGGCCTTACTGATGCTGTGTGCTCACTGAAACTGTGTTTACAGGCTGAGGTGACACTACCATCCTCCAGCTGTGAATCAAGGAGAAATTATCTCATCATCGACTTACTTGAAATCTTTCATCACCTTTGAGCCACGGAGTATATCAAACAGCAAGATAAAATCAGAGAGCTTTTGAAAGAGATTGCATAAGCAGCAATAAAGCAATGCTGGCAAAAGCACACTGCAGAGGACACAACAATGGTTTCAGTCAGAAAATGTGAAATAATCCTGATTTTAACATAAAAAAGACCAGAAGTTAAGAGGCAGAAATTTAGTTTCTGAAAGAATCATGCACTTGGAGACTGACAGCAGCACGTAAGAACCTGCAGCAACACAGTCAACTTCCAAGTCAGGGTGGCCTTGGCCTGTCTGAAGATGTTGAGAAAAGAGCAGCAGGGAAGTGAGAAGCCCCCCAGGTGGGTGCTTCTTTGTTCCCTGCACCTGAGGTTTAGGGGGAGATTGCTAAATTTCATCAATACCTGACAGTCACCAGAGGATCAGTAATGAAACAGAGAAGCACAAAGCTGTCACTGGAAAAATGCACCCTTCCATCCAAGCACACTGTAACAGTCTGGATCCCCCTACAGCAAGCCCATGGGTGCTCAGGGTTTTGCTGCTGTCTCCAATGCGTTGGTGGGAACAGGCTCTTTGCATGAGTGAAGTCTCTACTGTATTAAAAACATGATGGAGATCTCTCATACAAGCCTGCAGTGCAAGAACAGAGCTAAGTGGGTGCTGAGGAAAGAAGATCCTGCTTCTCATCAGATCCCAGCCTGGTTTGTGTTGGAAGGGACCTTAAGGCTCATCCATTTCCAGCCCCTGCCATGTGCAGGGACACCTTCCACTGGAGCAGGGTGCTCCAAGCCCCATCCAGCCTGGCCTTGAGCACTGCAGGGATGGGGCAGCCACAGCTTCTCTGGGCACCCTGTGCCAGCGCCTCAGCACCCTCACAGGGATAAGCTTCTGCCCAAGAGCTCATCTCAGACTACCATTTGAACCAGAATATTTAGTTCATGTCCAGCACAAAGATGAGATAAAAACCACTCACCAGTCCACTCTGGGGATCAGTGCAAGGCTGTATGGTTGAATTTCTTTTGTGGTCTCAAGATTTCAATTGACTACTGCAAAAAGCCTTTCAACTTGTCTTGCTGATGACTATTTTAGAGTCTCAGGGATCTCTGCATTAAGAGCAGTCTATATAATTACTCTATCACTTGTCATATATGACACAGTAACAGCAGGGAAAATGAGCAGTTTTATATTAAACCATAAAAGGACTTCCTACGCAGCAGTTTACAGGTCATTGTCTCCATTAATTCAGCTCCTAATTGTGCTCTAATTGTCAATACAATTCAAGTATCCTTAGCCTTCTTCCTAGTTTAGATCACAGCTCTTTGATGAAGAAAAGCCTCTTGTTTCTCTTTGATTTCCAGGACCTAGGAATCCCAAATGAGCAGTCCTGTCACTTCCTTCACACAGGAAGGATTTTGATTTTTAAATAAGAATCCAACTGCATTGCTTGAAACAGACTTCTCCTGTAAATAAATCTGCTAAGTGATGGCAGGGATACACAGATTGGACAAGCGAAATGGACAAATCACGCACTCCTAGTATGAGAGCTCTTACTCTATTATGTATAGTGAGAAAAAGAAGATAAGCAGAGTAGATCTTAAACGCACAAAATATGAAAGAACAAAAGAGAACAATAGGACAATAGGAGCTGCAAAAACCTCAGCAATGAAAGTAGATTAATAATGGAACAAATAATGCACAGTCTAACATGAGAGATTCGAGCCTCATCTTCTTTCATTTAGGGGAGAACTGAGAACAAACCCTCTTTCTGTATAGGTCCATGAAGTACACATTGTCTCCTATTAGCTTCAACAGGATCCTGCATAAAGTGGCTTTTCCACCCTAAAGCAGATCCAGGCTGCTCGAGGCAACAGGCACCCATTCTGGAGACCATGCCATGAGAATGCCAGCTGAGAGAAGTGAGATGTTCGGTCCTAACCAAACACCCTGAACCGAGCAATGGGCCAGATTGCGTGAGATATCAGCACAAAAATAGTGTTCAGCAAATTATTCTTGGCACAAACAACAAGGTTGGTAAATGCCCTGGGAGAAGGAAACACCCTGATGGTGACACCCACTGTCAAAAATATAAATAGAGAGAGCTGGCGATGAAAATTTACAGTCCTGACTCTTATCAGGCTGTGCACCTCCACTTGGGATTGCGGTTAGACTCACCTGCTGGCACCATGAGCTGTGGCACTAAGTCCTCGACTAGTACCACCAGAATTAGCAGTGGAGGTGGTGGTGGCGGTGGAGGTGGTGGAGGGGGGAGCAGCTGTGGAGTGCGCAGGTCCGGTGGATACTCCTCAGTGTCCTCTAGAAAATACACCTCTTCTGGAGGAGGTGGAGGCTTTTCTGGGAGAAGCTTTGGTGGAGGAGCTTCTAGGAGCAGCTATGGAGGGGGCTTCAGCAGTGGCAGTTGTGGAAGGATTAGCCGCAGTAGCTACGGTGGGAGAATAAGTGGTGGTAGTTATGGAGGAGGGATGAGCTGCGGAAGTATGGGAGGAGGATTCGGATCAGGTGGGGGCAGTTTTGGGGGCATGGGAGGTGGTTATGGAGCTGGCATCGGTGGAGGCAGCTTTGGAGGTGGTGGATATAGTGGAGGTGGATTTAGTGGCTTTGGGGGCAGTGGTGGCTTTGGTGGTGGCAGCTTTGGAGGTGGTGGCTATGGAGGAGGTAGTTTTGGTGGAATGGGGTTTGGTGAAGACGGTGGCTTGCTCTCCACGAATGAGAAGCTGACCATGCAGAACCTCAATGATCGCCTGGCTTCTTATATGGATAAAGTGCGACGCTTGGAGGAAGAAAATTCTCAACTTGAACAACTGATCAGGGAGTGGTACAAGAATCAAGGTCCCACTAGTGCCAGGGACTACAGCCAATACTACAGAACCATTGAAGAACTGCAGAACCAGGTAGGATGGAATGTAACTAACTGAGCAGATTCTCATTAGAGCAGCACTTGCCTCCTGAAGCACAATTCCCCTGTTTGGGGCAGTACGCTCCTTCCTTTGTGCCAGTGGGAAGCAGGCTGGGGTGGTGACAAACCTGGCTCCTGGTTTTCTCTGCCACGGTGACACATGTATCCTGGCACACCTGTATTCGGTGCAGGTAGCGTGGTTCGGTGAAACAACAGATCTTTACTTGAGCACCCATCACAGGTCAGTGCTCATCATAGGGCCTGTCCAGTGCTCTCCTCAATGCTATTGTTTAAGGTCCCTTTCAACCCAAACCATTCCATGATTCTATGATTCTATGTGCATTAGTCTAACTCTAGTCCTCAGCCATCTAAGAGCCCCATATATCCTCGATGACATGGTGGTTTGCCAAACGCCATGGTAATTCTGTTTTCGTACTGTTTTACTTAATATAGGGATTTATTTAGTTATCCTGTTCAAAAAGGTATTTTAAATGGACACTTGCAAATCAAAATTGACAGCAAAGGCACTTTCTTTTAACTGGAAGCAATAAACTCTCTATGCACGGCTCCTGCAGCATTAGTCAGGCTTGACATTGCCATAAAGATATTCTGAGCTGTATTTCTACACAGGAATTTCTTCCCTCTATCTGTGTGCCAGACTGAAAAAACAACTGACTGAATCCATCTGCCCTCTCCCTTTCAGATTGTTGGTGCAAATGTGGACCTTAACAAGATCCTCCTTGACATCGACAACACCAGAATGACTGTGGATGACTTCAGACTGAAGTGAGCCTTTTCCTCCCTTTATCCCTCCTGCTCTTCATATTGTCTTTGTAGATGCAGCAGCCCCTTGGCTCCAGTGACAGAACAGAGAATTGCTGGGGAAAGCATGCTGACAATGACTTGGTTAGCTTTTCATTAATACCTTTCTCCAGACAAGAGCCTGAAGGTGCTGTTTCCAGGACTGCTTTCTAAGTTTCTCAATCCTTGTATGAATATTTATAATCTTCACCATATAGAACTCATTGAGAGAAATTCGACTGAAAGCAAACATATTAAAGATGGAAAGAGAATAAGGACCTTTCTTTTAAGAACTGAGCAAGGGATTAAAGACCAAGGATGTACTGATGGGAACTGTTCATAATCAATCCGCAACCAAAGAGGTCTGGCAGCACTTTTACTGTCTCTCTTGTCTGTTGTTCAGGTATGAAACGGAATATACTCTCCACCAGAGTGTGGCAAGTGATATCAATGGCTTACGCCCACTTCTGGATCAGCTGACTTTAGCCAGGTCTGACTTGGAGACCCAGTTCGAATCCCTGAAAGAGGAACTGATCTATCTTAAGAGGAACCATGAAGAGGTAAGTTTATCCACCCTTTGAAACAACGAAACACTGAGAGGAAATGGATTTCTTCCACCAGCAGTAGCCAGATTTTGGCTGTTGGCTTTGACCATTCAAGTAGACACAACATGGCTTTGAGTCTCAGAAATATGTGGCACCCACAACTGCCCCCAGCCACTACAATAAGACACATGGGTCAACATGGGCAGAATAAGGCCAGGGAAATGAACAGCCAGCTCCACTGTAAAGTACAGTTTTGTTGCTGAGTCCTGGAAGGAAAATTGGATAGAACGTATGGAGGAGTCAAAAGGAAATCCCGCTATTACCTGCAGGGATATTTCCATTGAGAAGAAAAATACAGAAAAGGATTTTCACAAAAAGCATGCTGCCGAGAATTCCTTGTGCATGTCCGGGTCAATGTGTACACGCTGTTCTGCGCTGCAAAGTTTGCCTTAGGAATGGCAGAATTGTTCCCTTTCCTGATGAGGCCCCTTTGCAGAAGCAACATGGCTGTGTGAGGATTTGTGTCCTTTTCTTTTCCTTTAGTTGAAGCCATTGACATTTCTCCTTCTCTTCACCTTTTGTGTTTTCTTTTTCCCAGGAAATAAAGGGTCTGCAGACACAGTCTGGTGGGGATGTCAATGTGGAAGTCAATGCTACTCCTGGCATCAACTTGATGGAAAAACTGAATGAAATGCGTAGCGAATATGAACGACTCATTGAGAACAACCGGAGAGAGGTGGAAAGCTGGTATGAAACCAAGGTAAGGCACAGGGGGTCAGTTACTAAGTCTTTCACAAAGAACTGACCCTATTTCTATTCAGCAGAGGAAAGATAATTTATCACTTATTATTTAAAGGACATTCACTTGAAATGACTTTAAGTAGTTTACTGGAACAGGCCAGCTCCAGAGTATACAGGTTATGTGGTAAAGCACAGGGAAGGTCTGTGTGAATTACAGAGTGAGTTAGCTGAGTGGCATGTGGGAAATACACACCATCGGTCTGTATTGCACCTCTCATTATTTTTATTAGTCGCTTTCTCAGTGTTTCAGGATAACTCCCCCAACATCTTCTTATTTATCACACCAGCCTCAATTATGTATGTGAATTTTTCAGATGGAAGAAGTTAACCAACAAGTCCACTCAAGTGGCCAGGAGATACAATCAAGCAACCAACAGATCTCTGAGCTGAGACGTGAATATCAGAGCCTGGAAATCGAGCTGCAGTCACAGATCAGCATGGTAAGTGAAGACACCTGCTTCTGTTTCACTGGTGACACAGGCTGCATGTGTCACCCGAATGAATGTCTCCACCTTTAGAGACTGGGAACCCAGATCACTTATGTTCAAAGATATGCTTTTTGTCTGGTTTGTGAAGATCTCCAGGTTTCCACAAAAGGGAGTTACATGACACATTCCATAAACACCGTCTTGTGTTTTCCCTTTGCAGGTGGACTCTTTGCAGTCCAACCTGGAGGACACGGAACGTCGCTATGGCATGCAGCTGCAGCAGATCCAGGGGATGATCAGTCCCTTGGAGGAGGAGCTGGCCAGCATCCGCTGTGAGATGGAGAGTCAGAACGAAGAGTACAAGATGCTCCTGGGCATCAAGACCCGCCTGGAGCAGGAGATTGCTCAGTACCGGGCTCTGCTGGAGGAGGGGCAGCAGGACCTTGTGTATGTAAACTGGGAAAGAGCACAGCACTGTGTGAGCCCCGGGCTGGTGAATCAGTCACAGAGACAATGCATTTGATGATTAACTTTTTTCTCCTTTCTCTCTCTCTGCAGAATCCCAGCAGGAGGAACAGGAGGAGGAATGGGAGGTGGTAGAATAGGAGGTGGTGGCTATTCTTCTGGAGGAGGAGGAAGAGGAGGAGGTGGTAGCATGAGTGGTGGATATGGAGGTGGTGGTGTCGTGAGTGGTGGATATGGAGGTGGTGGCATCTCCTCTGGTGGCGGAACGGGAGGAGGAAGTGGAGGAATAGGAGGGGGAAGTGGTGGTGGATGCAGTAGCACTGGAGGAGGAGGAGGAGGAGGAAGGATCTCTGGAGGCGTCAGCAGTTCCCACTCCTACTCTTCATCTTCCCAGTCTCAGTCCTGCAGGAGTGGCGGTGAAAGCCAAGGTGAGAGCTGTTGTACCTGCACGCTGTTCTCTCAGTCCTGTCCTCACTGATCCATGCACTCTATCAACAGACTGTTCCAGAGGTGAACAGTGCTGAGGATAAACTGGCATTTCTGGGAAGTGTTAGATTAACTTCTATTAACAGTTCTTTCCTACTTGTGTGCAGAGGATCAACTCCACTTAAGAAACCCACATTCAATCACTATTCAGTTTTGTGGGCGACACCAGCTCTTGTACCACACTGAGATTTTCCTTTATGCTTTCAGAATGCTTATGGTCACCTATCACACCACCAAGCTTCTCTTCTGTCTGGTAGATACCGGTGCCTCAGAGTCAGTACCAGCACTGCAGAAGTTAACGATTGCTTTGTTTCCAAACAGGATATGGAAGAAAATCTTTTGACTAAGAATATACCTTGAGGATCCTACAGTGCAACACCTTTCAAACCGAAACTGGCTCAAACTCTCTACAATCCCCTTGCTCCTGAGAAACGGAGATGCTCTTCACAGTCCCTCAGCCTCGCTGATGCCACCCATCCAAAAAGGCCCATCAGAGCTACCCAGAGGGGCTGCTCAACCTCCTGCCACACACACTGTGCGCTGCTTCAGCCCAGAACTTTGATGGCTTCCATCACTGTCTCCTGAGCTACTCGCTTTGTACCTTCAACCTGTTACTTGGCTTGCTCTGTATTAGAAGAATGTCCCTAATAAAACTTCATTTCTGTCTGATGCAAACAAATCCTGTGTGTAGGTTTTCTTCCATCTATGGTTGTAAGCACTTAAAGAGAGAAGACAAAGCCACAGCAATACATGCCTCTAGGTAGAAAAGCAGGTGATATGTTACAGTAGTTGCTAATGAAATTTAGAGTTAAAGCACAATTTCTAGGCATTTAGGGCAGATGCTGATCTTCTTGGAGAATCCTGGTCTGTGTCTTTGCCTTTCAGTTACATGCCAGATACTTCTGTGGAACTGAGCTCTAAGCTCAGTGACAGTTGAGCCTCAGCCTGGAGAACTTAGCACAGCACTACCTGGGTGATAACATCAAACCTGTGGCCATCCCGGCCTGACACAAAGAAACAGGAATGGTTACAAATGATGACTGTAAAATGAATGGTTCAATTTAACTGACACTCACTGGTTTGAACTGGAAATGCACAAACTATGGGTCTGGTTTTGAACAGACAAAGAAAAAAAATTAAAGGAAATATGATTTACAGGATGTTAACAAAATTCTCCTCCATAAAACACTAATGTTAACAGCAATATGTGCTTCCTACTTGTGCAAATGAATTACATGAAAAGTACTGAGGCTATTTACTTCTGGATATAGGAAGACCCACGCCATGAAGCAAATGAACGTAAATGTTACAGTGACAAATACTTCCAGGGACACGCAATAGGAAGAATGAGATTTCACTAATGGTGATTTCTAGTTCTTCAGTTTAGATCCTTGGACTGTAACATGATCCCGAGAGGAAGGGTGTTCACAGTAAATTCGATGTCAAAGCACCCACCTGTGCCATGCTGGAGCCCTCTAGAGGGTACTATGCTGTTACCTCATGCACCTTGTACATTACAACTGCCTCTACAGATACCAATCTACACTTTAACCTTTAAAGAGGATTTATTTTGCTGCCCCACAGGCACCAAGTGCTACAGACCATACAGTGAAGGTCAGAAAGGGGCAGAATATAGACAGCAACTACTGAGAGACCCACATAAAGGGAATGAAGGGTTTTCAGGAGGAAGTCACTGTGCCCGCTCCAATGGGTGCTGGAGAAGCTGAGTAGCAGTCAGTACACACCAAGAGCAAAGCACAACCTAGAGGTGCTTCTGTTCAGGACTTCAGCCCCAGCTCTTTTTACATCTGCAGGGCACTGTGCTGGGTTTGCAAATCAAGAGTTTGGCATGGGGGCTAGAGGGGTCACTTATGTGAGAAGCTTCCAGAAGCTTCCCCCATGTCCAACAGAGCCAGTGTAGCAGGCTCCAAGACAGAGCCACTGCTGGCCAAGGCTGAGCCCATCAGTGATGGTGGTAGCACCTCTGGGATAAGGTATTTAAGAAAGGTAAAAACTGTGCAACAGCAGCAGAAAGAAGAGTGAGAATGTGTGAGAGTAACAGCCCTGCAGAGCCCAAGGTCAGTGAAGGAGGAGGGAAAGAAGAGCTCCAGGCACCACAGCAGAGATTCCCCAGCACCCCTTGGTGAGCTAAGCCTGCTTTGCCCATGCCAGTAACTGCTGAATGATCCCTCCTTGCCATTATCTCAACCTACGAGCCTTTTGTTACATTTCTGTCCCCTGTCCAGCTGAGGAGGGGAGCACCTGAGCAGTTTGGGGTGTCTGTCAGGGCCATCCCAGAGCGGCACATCCAGGCACTGCTGTCTTCAGATTCAGACCATCCTGCTCCCTCCTCTGATGCATCCCTTCAGGTGTGAAGTGACTCAGCCCCTTCTCACTCTTCTTTGATAATTTTAATGAGTTTATTTCTTCTCCTGTAATAAAGAATCTCTTCCTAAAGTACATCTACATTGAATTCATCCGCCCTCTCGCTGATTTTGAGGTGGTCATTCACAGCAGATCCTTCCTTGTGCTTCCTTTGTACCAGCCAGAGCTCTTCTGCAGGAGTTACAGTGCCTGTGCTTCACTCACAGCTGGAAATCCGAGTTCGTTGCTGTTGAGGCTTTCCTCAGCTCCATAGGAGCTTCTTTGGCAAGGATGGAAAAGGTGGCTCAGTGACCATCCCACACTGCACAGGCAGTGGAAAAAAATACACAACTGCTTCTTCCTCCATTGTGTGTTGCAAGACACTCTCTCACGGTACAGTGACGGGAACAAGTCACTGGAACAACTCAGATAATGATTATATTTTCCCCAGATCTAATCTTTGTCACTTTATCTTTGAATCAAACTCATTTGTTACTGCATTCTATAATTCAAGGACATAGTCCAAGAAATGCCTATTTTTAATATATTATAGAAATAGGAAATTTCAAAGATTTCTCCTGTAAATTTCCTCTGGGTCCATTTAAAACTGCTAATATAAAATAAATAGCTGTTTGATAGGAAAAGATCAAACACATTTTCCCTTGCTAAGTACTGATTTTGTGGCTGTCACTCAGTTTTCTTCAACAACAAAGTGACTGCAATCACCATCCTCTACCAGATACCAGCAGGATCTTCCGAAACGTCAAAGGTGACGAGAGTAAAACATCCAGTGTGAAGTTCTATTCTATAAGACACGGAATGCACTTTTTAAAGCTAATAATTTATCTCAGTAAATCACAGTCGATTTCCAAACAGCCAGTATAAGTGGTGAATAACCAAAGGAGTGTAGAGTCCCTTGGGCTGCTGGCTGTACAGATCACTGTCTGTGATCACAGGAGGAAGACAAGGGCTGAAACACAGAATTTCACCACCCAGAAGACTGCAGGAGACAGACCAAGGTGGAGCCGTCATTAACTCCAGTTACTGGCGATATATTGTCAGATTAATAGAAGCTGTGAGATGTTATATTATCCAACAAAATATCCAAGAGCCACCCACATGAATTATAGTGCATGCTTTGTGTGAATCAACAGACATACTTGAACAGAAGGGTAATGCGTTTGCCTTACCTCAGACAAAATTTCATTAGCACATCACTTTTGGCATGAGCACCGGGGCTGGCAAACCTCCTGGGAAGCTGGGCTGCCTTCAGCTGACACCCA
>JANRGW010034357.1:103805-115438 GCA_024733675.1 Psilopsiagon aymara | reverse complement strand
AGTAACTAAAACATTGGTGTTATCAGTGCTGTTCTCAGGCCACAAGTTAAAAACACAGTGCTGCACCAGCTACTAAGGAGAAATAATAACTGCTACTGCTGAGCCCATGACATGGAGTTACCAGTCAGGACTTACCAGGGCATAATGTGCCCACTGTAATTTCAAATCCCATCACAAGAGCTGGAATCAGACTGCACCGGCAGCGTTGACACTGGGGAATGCAGTTCTGCTCCCCTGACTAACCCCACAGCAGAACACAGTACGAGGCACTGGCTTCCTCTGAGTCAACCACAGAGCGTGGCGGTTCCCACAGCATCCTCTAGTGACAAAGACAGAAAACATACCACAGGATTTGGGACAGAAACTGCTCAAAACAGTCTCAAAGTTGAATTCAGGCCTCCGACCTGGGAAGTGGCTAGGCCAAGGCAAAAATAGATCAAATAGTAACAAAATTGATATGTTTTTCACAGCAGTAACACTGTGATACCAGAGGGGGTAATAAACCAAACAGACAGTAAAAAGGCTAGAAATTAATTCATTACAAGGGACAGGGAAATACATGTTTAACATAATTCTGCCTGAAATTTTTGAGTTAATTCCATATGAAATCAGCAAATTCAGATTCACTCCAAACCTCCTGGGTTGTCCATTCACGCACTGAGTTAGTGCTGAATTTGCTTTGCGTCCATTGTCAACTCCTTTAGCAGCAAGAGGGCCTGGTGCAGCCAGCCAAGAGCCTGGCGAGCAGCAGGAGCTTGTAAAGGATGAGGTTGAATGAAATGCTGCTGTGTTTAAAAAGGAGGCCTGTAGGGGGGACTGTGGAGATACCGACATTTGGTGCTGTCACTACTGCCAAAGGTTTTGGACGTTACACACCTCTGGGTGTGTTTGAGTTTCTTAATTCTGGAAATTAATCATCCCCACCTGCACAATGCACCATTTTCAGGAGGTTTGCTGAAGATGAGAGGAAGAAACCAAACCAAGAACCTGAAACGAGTGGACTGAATTCTCTGAGGGGCTCATGCAGGATGGGGCCATGCAGGACTTAGTCCCACAGGAATGCTGCTGGCTCCCAAGGCTGATAGGCACAGCAGTCCGTTGCTCCTGGGTTTTGCAGCTTTGGCTCTTGCACTCCCGGCTCCAAGGACGTGGTACCCCCAGGCACAGCCTGGCCAGGCCCCTCCACTCCACTCAGCCCTTGCAGGACAGGCCCCCCTGACACTCCCCACCTCAAGGGATGGAAACAGAATCTGATTGACTGCACCTCTGGTAAAAAATCAGGTGAAAGGAAGCTACTTCTGAGATACTTCTTGCATTTACCAGCCTACTGTCATCATGAAAACAGCAGCAGGCGAGTTAAGCAAGTACAAACCTTCCCATAGGAAAATCCTTCCTGTGTTCCAAGTGAGACATTTCTATGAAGTTTCATGCAATACAAAACATCCCAACAAACCTCCACACTTCTTAAGTATTCTCAGCCTACGACAGGCACCAAGAGCAAATGCTCTCTGATGGCTGCTACAGCAAACGTGCAGTTCCGAGAGTGCTGGGGCTGACTTCAGTAACTGGTTTAGTGCTGCCTGAAGAGAAGTTTATGGAGGCTGCAATTACTCCTAATGAGCCACATTTAGGAGCCCACGCTCAGAGCTGCTGTGCGAAGGCTGCTCCAGGGAACACCTTTCCCCTGGCACACGCTCCGGCACTCTCCAGCCCTGGCAGCTGGAGCCAGGCTGTGGATCAAAGGTGTTCACAGCCTTATTCATACAACGTTCCTCCTGCGAGTTCAGCTCTTTCCCACAACCCCATGTCAGACTGGCAAAAGTCACAGCAGTACCAGAAAGTTCATGCTGATTCCACACAAACAGATTTTAAACTAATGTTGATGCTTCCTTTCTGTTGAAAATGCTCTTAGGAATCATGTCAGCAGAATCCCAGAGGTTTTATTAGTTGTTGAAAATAAGCCCATTAGAAAAGAGTGAAAAAGCACTAAGCAGGTATTCCAGTCAGCTTGATTTGGGGGTGATGGGCTGCTCTAAACATCTAGGCAGCCAACACAGACCTTACGTCTTGCTTAAAGACGGAGCTAAATCCAAGCATCTGAGGCTGGTGAAAACCCACAGGTCCCAGTGCCAGGGCTGCCCAGGAAGGGAACGCCCCCAAAACACACTGACTGTGACACTGCCAGTAAGCTACTCCTGTTTGAAACCAAGCAGACTGTTCGGCACAGTTCGAAACCCCCCTTCCTGTCCCAGGGGTAGCGGCCGCACCGGGCTGACACCCCAGGGCTGCTGAACATGCTTCCTGTGAGCTTACAGTCAGCAGGAGGCAAAGCTGGTTTAAAACATCCCCCTGGCAGTGGCTCCTCGACCCAGTGGCTCCAGGACTTGCTCTCATAGCACAACAGAATTGGGTTTTCTCACTGGAACGAACAGAGATCTGGAGGCTCTCAGAATTTCTCTCAAGCAAAAGCCAGTCTGAAACCATCATAGGATCAGCAGAGCCCCAGCCCAGCTGAGAGGACCCAACAGCAGGGTACAAAGAGCTCCTCACTTTCTAATTTGATCCTGCATGTTTCATGCTCACACAGCAAAATCAATTGTCACAATGATCAGAATATGCTCTCATAAAATTATTAACAGAAATAATAAGATAAGCGCATATGAATACAAATCTATACAAATATATGAACCCATAACCATAGACGTAAATAATAAAAACACAAGTGCTCCGAATGTTTTACAGACACAAACAGAATAAAGCAGCCCATCTCTCTGTGTATAAATCCTGCCTGCTCGATGTCTCTATCGAGTCTGGGATTATATTTTGTATAGTAGGAATTTTCCATGTGGCCTATGGGAACCCCCCCGGGCCCCTTCTGCATGTGAATCAGGCAGCGCTGCAGCTGGGCCGGCCAGCATCCAACACAAGACTTTCTTCCTCTGAAGCCAGGGACAGGTTCAGTCTATTTGCTTTTGGCACTGCCTGTTGAGCTGCCTGCAGAAACTTGACTTTTGGAACCCGGTCTCTCTGCAGTTAGACCTTGGACTCAAGAATAGTTTCCAGCCCCATCATACCTTGCTGAGATTTACCAGCCAGATAACAGCGTAAAGGAAGTATAAAACTACAGCCAGTGACTTATCTTTCATTCATCAGAGCTCGGTGTCTTAACTGATCCTTTCTTCCCACACCAGTTTTAATCCTGCAAGAAGAAAATCTATTTCCTTTCCTAGCTCAGGTACTTCACTCTGATGTGCACCAGAATAGTATGGATTGAGAACAGTTCTACCCAGAGTAGCTCTGGATTGAGAGGGGAGTCAAGAGTTTAAAGGTATTTCTGTTTCTAGGGAAACGGAGACAATGCTGAGGCATTGCAAAAGCAAACACCATGTCCAGCTTCAAGGCTATTCAAGTACTTACACTACTCTCAGTTATTGAAGTGTTTGAGTTCTGTACGATCTGTTGTGTGTTTTCCTCACACTGATCCCTTCCAGGACCTCACTTCTCTTCCCTTTCACTGCAGAAACAGAGCACCTCGTGCACCTCTCTTCACCAAATCACATTCCCTCTGCTTTGCAAAACTAGCATTTCTGAGGAAGAGAACATTGCTGCTCCTGGCCCTGCACCCCCTCCTGCCAGCTGCTCCCAGCCAAGTGCATGTGCTGGGACCTGCCTGGCAGCACATCAACGCTCTTGTCTTTGAATCTGCTGGCACATTCAGTGAAAAGATGGCAACATGAAGCTTGTGAGGATCAAGAAAAAGATTAATGATGGGATATAAAAGCAAGAAAGCCAAGAATTGTAGCTTCAGCTGACATTCAAAACCGCTACTTTAGTCCCAGCTGCAGAGGACTTCCTGTTATCATTGGTCCTGCCCACGGCAAGGTTGAAAGAAAAAACAAATCAGAAAGTGCTGTGTTTGAATTAAAGTGATTCAAAGGTTTCATGGCCATGATCCTCAGGAGGACAGCAAAGCGTGTAAAGCTGGCGTTTTAGGAAGGCAAATGACATGAGCAGCAGGGTGGGGAGGCAAAGCTTTCATGAGCAAGAGATGAAGACTGAGAATGTGCACACAGAAGAGTCCAGAAGCCCATTTTCACTGATGGAAGCAGAGGCAGAAAGAATGAATTCTCAGAAGGGATAAACACTTGAAGATTTACAAGGTGAACTCAGAACGATAACCTGGCTTTGCTCATTCGTCCAGAGGCATCTGTGGAATCTCAGGCACTGATAAAGTAGGTTAGAATGTTCACAGAGTTCATTTTATTCCGAGTGCATTGGCAATCCCTAGAAGCAAATTTAGCAGGATGCGAGAAGAGTGAAGTATGCACCAGTGTCACAAAAGAACAATAAAAAATGGTTTTCAGGGCAATGAATAAAACTACCCTGAAATAATGTGAACACTGACAGAGCAGCAGTGACAAGTGACACAGAGCAGGCAGAGGAGAAGCAGAACCCGGCCTCAGGCAGGAGCTGGGCTGCGGGCTGCTTGCACCAGCCTTCTGGATGACTTTACCTGAAAAAAATGTGTCTCTCCTTCATGTGCTTATCTCCCTCAGATAAGAGGCAGACAAAGGAAACTCCCTCTGTTAGCCATTCCTCATGTTTTCTGTAGGGAAAAGCTCACCCTGTAATAAATTCGGTTTAATGCAGTGGGAGACAAAAAGACCTACTTGGAATGATAAAAGCACATTCTTTCTTAGCAAATACTTTGCTGCACTAAAGGCTTTTCCAAGCTTTTAAGTTTATGTTATCAACTCCAGAGAGTCCAAACCAAAACAAGCACATGCAGCCACGGCAGTAAAAGACAGATGGAAAGTTAAAAGAAAACCAAAAGCTTTCTGAAAATTTAGGATGCAGTTTCAGTGAAAATGCTGCTGGAGAGACTGATTTGATATTGGAAGCTTAGGATGCATTTGGCGGTATAAATAAGACTCAAGAGTTGCTCCCTTTGACAGTGTCTCCCAAGCTGCTCTTCTCCTGACACTTCCAGGTGCACTGCCAAGCTGCCATGAAGAACTACAGTTCAGGTTGGAGGACCTTTTTCCCCATGTGTTGAAGCAAACCCAACGTGCTGGCAACACGCTGTCAGTGTTCTCACAGTGCAGCCTATTGCTGCTCCACTCAGGGGGTATCAGAGGGAATGCAGAGCACTTCCAGATCCCAGCTGTCATAAACTGGAACACATGGGCATCTGATTTTGCAAAACACAAAATACACTACTTTGAGGTCCTGGCACAGGAGCATCAAGAGGGAAGGATGTTCCTCTCTCCTTGTAGCAAGAGATGAAGCAGACTACACTGGTGTCTGCTCTTCTTTAAGCTTCCCACATGGCTGTTCAGTGAAGAAAAGCGCATGGTATATTCTAACTGTGGATTTAAGGTTTAATAATGAAATACCTGTTCTTCTGAAGCTCTCCTGTCTGCAGGCAGACTGTAACTGTCTGCTGCTATTATTCCGCCTTTGCACAAGCCTTGGAACAGTTACCTGCTGGGCTGGTTTTTCCTACCTAGGGCTGAGGAGGACACTCAGATCTATAGGAGATCTGAATGACAAATTGAAGGGTTCCTGAACACCTTAGGAAAGGCTGTACAGCCTCTGCAGAAAGAAACGCACTGGACTGTGCTGTGCCCAGGCTGCAGAGCCCAATGGAGCTTGGTTCACACACTGTATTTGTATGTATCAAGTACTACCTGGTGTGCCTGAGTCACTGCACAATTCCTCTTCCTGCTCCAGCCTCAGAATTAGACACAGACCAATGGGGCTGCTGAGCAGGTGCCTTGGCCAGCTTCCAGTCTGTCTATTTGTTCTTTTACCCTCCCTGTATTTGCCCTGCAGTTGGACATTTCTCTCTGTACACAACGAGCACAGCACTAATGGGTGGTGTAGAAGGGCCCCCGCACCGAGTGCTCATGTCACTTGGCTTATGTTTAATTCTTTCTGTTGGTATTAAACGGATTTCTCATTGAACATCACTTCATGCATCTGTGCCTCTAAGTTCTGTTTAGTGGGAACACTTGGTGGTAGCAGAATCTCTGCTGGTGCTGGTGCCTCCCTGAAGGGCAGCTCACTTCCTCCCTCTTGAAAGAGCTCCTCTGAGGAAAACCAGGATCCTTCAGACCAAGCACGCTGTCACCCCCCTCTTCTGTTGTCAGCCCAAAAGGTACAAGGAGCAGAAAGAAACAGCGAAGGTGTAACTTCTGAAAGAGTTTTTCTGAGGGGAAGTAAGGAATACAGAGGGGTGGGAACCTGTTTTATCCAGGTCCACACACGTTGTTCACCATTTGGGCTCCTTTCAAGCTCTGTTATCAGTTGAACGATTACCAACTCCCTCTGTATTAAAAACTCTTTCCTGAGATCACATGAAGAAAGTCTTTGTGTGCCTTGGCTGGCTGCAGCGGGATGGGCACTCCGGCCCTTTGTCTGCATGTGGCTAAACTGTAACTAGACTGAAGAATGCTTCATGCACGGGGGGGGGGGGACGGGGGACGGACACGAAAGGGTGGGTAGTGATAGACTTCGGGGTTTTCTGAGTTACAGCTGGGCTTAAACCTTAGCCCAAGGCTGCCAGCTGATAAACACTAACACAGCAAATACTGGCTGTGAGGTACAACGTGCTGAAACTGTGAGATCAAGAGCAAGAACTTTGAAAGCCAATAAATCAGCATTGTGATGAGTGACTATTAATCCAAAACCATGAATGCTTATCACAAATACAATTAGACACACTCTGGTCAGATCTGTCATTATCTCAAGCCTTCATGCCTCACATTGGGTGCCAAAATGAACTGTCATGGTTTAAGCCCAGTTGTAACTCAGAGCCAGGTAGCCACTTTCTCACTCCCTGCCTTCCTCCCCCCCTCCCCAGAAGGATGGGAAGAGAATCAAAAGAATGTAACTCCCACAGGTTGAGATAAGAACAGTCCAATAACTAAGGTATAGCACAAACCACTATTGTTGCCACCAATAGTAATAATGATAAGGGAAATAAAAAGGGAAGAGAATAAAACCGCTCACCACCCACCGGTCAATAAACAGCTTAACCAAACAGTGATCTAACCCTCCTGGGTAACTGCTCCCAGTTTATATAGTGGGCATGATGTGCTGTGGTATGGAATACCTCTTTGGTCGGTTTGGGTAATGTGTCCTGTCTCTTCCTCCTGGCTTCCCCTCCTCCCTTGGCAGAGCATGAGACTCAGAAAGTCCTTGGCCAGACTAAACATTAAGCAGCAACTGAAAAGATTATTGTTATCAGCACTGTTCCCAGGCTGAAAGTCAAAAACACAGCACTGCATCAGCTACTAAAAAGGAGAAAAATATGACTGCTACTGCTGAACCCTGGACTCATCCACACTGTTATCAACACTTGAAACTTTATTCAAGGAAATCAGCTGAGAAGAAAGCAAAACTAATTTGTCTTCTTCCTTTTCTTCACCTGAAGGACAACCATTTTCTAACCAAGAAAATTAACTTTTGAGTTAAGTGGACCAATTAGGTTTTGAGTACACATTCTGTCATGAAATAGAGATTATGTAGACACACTAGTCTTCTGACTTCAGTGTCCATGCAGGAAGGCTTGCATATGTTTTCTAGGGACATACAACTATTCAGTTTTGACTTCTTAGGTACCTCACATGGGGAAGAAAAGCAGTCGTGGAGGAGCAGCAAAGACCTCCTCAACATTTCATTTTTTCCTTATTTTTTTTTTCAGAAGCACAATTCACAAGGAATACAGAAATTCAGACTAGCTGAGGATGAAATCTGTATTTCCAAACCTCTTTTGACACAAAAGTCAACTAGTTTACTATTTAGCCTGATGACAGCCTGCAAGGGAATTTTGGCGTGGCCTTTTCCCACTTATTAATGTTATTACAGTGGCAGGCATGGGCTGTACCATTATGAATCCGTAATGGGTAAGCTTTTTTACTTTAGTAGGTGCAGAATAGTATTTTGTGCTCTATTTGTGATGCTTTACTTTGCAGCAAATTCTTTCAGGGAAGAAGTTTTACACTAGGAGAGCTTGTTTGCTGCCATTGTTTCTTTGGCCAATCATTTTATGCACAGCAACACCTTTGAAGGCAGACACAATATTTGAGATGAACGTTTTGGAAAGGGCATGAAGTTTGTTCACTGTTTTCAGCCACTGCTATTTGTGAGCAGGTGAGCATACTGCTGAACAAACAAGGTACTCAAGAAAATAATCTGCTCTGACAGTATTTTTCCTTTTCCACTCAACCTTTATTTGAGTCTGTTTAAGCTTTCGAAAGAAAAGAGAATTTGCCAACCTGGCTTCTTAGATAAAACATTTAATTATTTGCATAAATATCATGCCTTTCACTAGGAACTCTATTCTGTTGATCCTGAAAAATATTTGGAACCCCTTCCAAGGTAGCAAACAAGAGAGAATTGTGAGGAAGCAACTGCTTTTCAGAGTATGGCTGCCCACAGCAGAAACTAACTAGCTTAAAACTGCCTGGCAGCAGTTGCTGTCTTTGAGATCCTCCATAAAATATGTTTAGAAGATGGTTTCCAATTTCGTTTTATTTGAGTCTGTATATCAAAGGCCACACTTGAGTGATTTTTATAATTAAGATCTCTGAAACTCTGATTCATGTTGATCTTTCAGCCTCAGACCTTTCATGCTCCATAATTTCTTTCTGAAAATATGGCTCTTAGAATTGAACATGTAGGTTCCAGCTATGCTCCCCCTAATGCTCAGCATTAAGCAATTTATAATTTCAACTCCTCTGAGTCTCTTTTAACCCCTGCCAAAGATTGTTTGAATAGTTTTGGTGTATTATTTATGATTAAACCTGTTTCCCAAGATGAATTTTCTGTTTCTTCCTACAATTCATACATTTGTTAGGGTCTTTAATTTTAAGCCTACTAGTTAAGCTAAACTAACTTATGTTTTGTCTTTTGACTAAAGACAAAACTTTTTGTCTTTAGTCAAGTGGATTACCTAAATGAGTTCAGCCTATTTTTAAAAAAATTTTATCTTTCTGCTTCCAATCTGACATTCTGGTTAGCATAAAGTACTTTTTCTTCTTCATATGGCTATTAGTAAGATTAATTTCCACACTACATATGTTGCATATGTGCATATCAGGAATGACATTAGTCAGAGTCACTCTGCAGAATTTACAAAAAATATTTTTGTCAAATAAAAGCTTGGTGAAGCTAGAGCAAAAGATATCTGATGTAGGTTTGCTGTAAGGGGAGAAATTGTTTGCATATGATGACACTGATACTTGGACAACCAGGAATCAGTGGCCAAATACTATGTGAAATTTAATACTCAAAAGCTGTGAGATTTTAAAGAAAAGTCAAAGGTGGATAAATGGCAGCAAAGTTAGAAGACAGTATCGCCATAGAACTCCCAAACAGAGCAAGAGAAGGAGGACATGTTTCAGCAAGATCATGAACCAGAACAGCCAAAAATTCCCTTCAATATGTCTTTCATGATACAGGAAATAAGACAGAAGGTGAACAAAAATGCATTCATTTAGGCCACTAATACATATTTCACACTCAGGCACTAATGATTTAAAATGCTGCCATAAAAAAAAATGTGAAGCACTTGTAGCTCTTGATTTTAAAAACAGCAAATTGGCTTCAAAAGGTATCACACATAATCAGAAAAAAGTAGAAGCTGACGTGGACCTCTAGAGAACATCTGCTCCAAAACCTGCCCAAAAAGGGTCACTTAGAGATGGTGGTCAAGGACTATATCCAGAGGACTACTGAATATCTCCAAGAGTGGTAACTCGCAGCTTCTCTGGATAATCTGTGCCAGTGCTCAGTCTCCATGACACTGAAAAATTATAGACATTGTTAAGATCCCTAATGAGCTTTCTCTTCTCCAGTTTTATCTCTCCCAGCTCTCTTAGTTTTCCTCATGTTAGAGATGTCCCATCCCTCAATCATCTGTATGTCACTTTCCTGGACTCTCTCCACTATGCTAATGTCTCTTTTGTACTGATGAGCCCAGAACTGGACACAGGACCCGAGGTGTGGCCTGGTATAGTCAGAATGATCAAGAAACAGACTTCTCTGTGTACTTAAGCCAGATGTGATCTACTTTAGACACTCCTACAACCCATATTTCTTGGGATCTTTAGGCTTCTAATATCTCTCAAAGCTTCTCTGTTGCTTATTTAAATCTTCCTGACAGCAAACTACAGAGCATGCTGTTTCTCTGAATAGATCAAAAGAGCATTTGCTACGCAATCTTTAT
Organism: Psilopsiagon aymara; assembly: GCA_024733675.1. Lineage (NCBI taxonomy): Eukaryota > Metazoa > Chordata > Aves > Psittaciformes > Psittacidae > Psilopsiagon > Psilopsiagon aymara. Next base: position 105,204 of record JANRGW010034357.1, on the reverse strand, counting down.
CTCAAAATTATTCAGAAATGAAAATATAATCCTCAATTAAAATCATTAACCTGATCTTTTTTCTCTTTATCACAGCTGTGAGATAAAGACCAGAAGGGATACAGATTCTGGATACAAAGTCTGAAAAAAAAAATTTCGAGAATGTTTGGTTAAGGAGTCAAAATCAAATCAGTCTTCAGAGAACATGGAGCTTGGGAAGAAATCTGCAGCTATGTTTCAAAATTTATTTAATATTTCAAGATCATTTCCTCTTTTTTTTTTCTATCTAAAGAGATTAAATTATTTCAATAAGCTAAACCATAGTTTCATACCTGAAATAATCAGACCATATTGTCTGAAATTGTTCAATTAGTGGTAATACAAGTATAGCTGAGTTTTTCTACATTAGGATCAAAGGCTTTGATTATGTTAAAACATTTCTGATTGTTTCAGGTTTAGCTCTGTACCTCAAGGCAATTAAAAGCAGAGAGTGTGCTAGTTATGCTTGAAGTGTCTGTAATAGTAGGGAAAAGAACAGGTCAAATATGCCCAAGATTCCTAGTCGGCATTTTATATCATAGCAGCAGAAGACCATGAACCATAGATTTTTCCCTGTGACTGCGGAAAACCTCACATCAATGTATGATCTTTAACACATGTCAGACCCACTCACCAGGTACTTGGAGGAGAATTGTCTCTGGCACACGACAGCACAAGAACAGAGTGAGAATAAAGTGTGAGAAATCATCCAGGAGATGTGACTTCGGGAGTGCTCTTATGTCCTCACAGATAGCCACTTCATCACAAACACTCCCTACAGCACTTCACAAAATAGACTAAAAATACTGCTGTATGGGAAAGAGAGAATATCAGATGGCAGCAGGTTGAGGCATGACTGCTTCTCTGCCTCTCTAGAAGGCATTGGTGAGACCGCTATTTCAACACAACACCATTAAGCCAGTTTTTAGCTACAGGAACAATGTGGAAATATTCTGAAGACAACTGTAAGAGAAGATAAATAACAACAAATAAGCCTTGAAGGAATCTTCTTCTTTGTGTTGTAAACTGTCATTTTATTAGTGAGCATTTACGTGAAAGAAGTAAATGAGTTTATAACAACTGCTCTGAAATTTCACGAAAACATGACTGTCAGACACAAGAATGTACAAAACTGAGCTCTCCCTTGACAGTGACTATGATCAGACAAAGTCACCCTGAATCAGATCAAAGTTCCTTATAGTTGTTGTTGTTTAGGCCATAAATCAGCCACGCAGTTGCTGCATGGAGAATCGAAGCGGTGCAACTCCCACAGGTTGAGATAAGAACAGTTTAGTAACTAAGGTATAACACAAACACTACTGCTACCACCAATAATAATAATGACAAGAGAAATACAAAGGAAGAGAATACAACAGCTCAC
>JANRGW010034357.1:0-103705 GCA_024733675.1 Psilopsiagon aymara | reverse complement strand
GGGGGGGGGGGGGGGGGAGGGGGGACACGACCTGCTCTGAACCCCACCTTCTGCCTCAAGAGGGAATCAGCACCTGTGTGTGAAGGTATTTGGGAAAGAAACAGCCCACTGCGCTGCTGCTGACCAATGAGAGGGACGGCAGCGCTGGCAGAAGGCTTAAGGCTGAGAAATTCCATGGGTCTCAGATAACACATTCTGGAGACAACTCCCATTGTAGCAGGCATAAAAGAGCTGGGGTGGGGGAGCAGAGACACTCGTGCAGCAGGATCACCAACTGTGAGAGCAGAGGCTTTGGTCAGGTCCTTGCTGGTGCTTACCATGGCCAGTTACAGCTTCAGGCAATTTTCCTCTTCAGTGGCAGGGGGACCTGGCATCTCGTCAACCCGGTTCGGAGGCTCCTTCAGGGCCCCCAGCATCCACGGGGGCTCTGGTGGACGGGGGGTGTCAGTCTCTTCTGCTAGGTTTGTCTCTTCTGGCCTAGGAAGCAGCTTGGGAGGGGGATATGGAAGTAGTTACAGCAGCAGCTTCAGTGGTGGGTTTGGTGGAGGTCTGGGTGGTGTGGATGGCCTCCTCTCTGGCAATGAAAAGGCAACAATGCAGAGCCTGAACGAGCGCCTTGCGTCCTACCTGGAGAAGGTGCGAGCTCTGGAAGAGGCAAACTCGGATCTTGAAACTAAAATTCGAGACTGGTACCAAAAACAAGGCCCAGGCCCAGCTCGGGACTACAGCGCTTATTACAACACTATTGAAGACCTGCGAGACAAGGTAGGTGCTAATATTTCTTTCAAATCATCTTAGATTTGCACTTAAGTGGGAAGCATAAAAACCTGAGAACACCCAGAAGACATTGCAGTGTCTGGAAAGGAGAGGAAGATGAAATGAGTATGCAAGGACTGGGCAAGGAAAGGAAATTACCAGCACAGAATTACACACTCTTCAAATATTAGACAAGAGGACGTGCAAAGCAGTCAGCCTGAGATGCCTTAGTACTTCATTCTCTGATAAAAGCATCTATGTATTTATATATGCACACATGTACACACTTGCTGGTCATCTACATATATATGGCCTTTTTATAATAGGTGCATGACCATATAAATTCTGATAAATACAAAGAGAGTCAAAGAGTGCAGCAACCTACATAGTCTGTAAGGTGCTACATGCCACACAGCCTGAAGAACCTAAGGCACACACACTGCTTTAACAGGAACAACACAAATCTGTGAAGTAGCTTTGTAAATGTGGAGATAGTGGCTCAAGATTTCATCATCACAGGTTTATTTTTCTTTCACACTTCACTTCCTTAAGCTTGGAACTGAAGTATTGCAATGTGGGTGCTGAACCATTTGGTTTATGCAAGAAGGAAGTGGCAAACACGTAGTATCAATCCCACATCTAAACGTAGGATTTGCCCCAACAGCTCATGGGTACCTGATAACAGATTACTTGGAGATGATGCACACTCTGGAAAACAGAGGTAGCAGCTGATTAAGCTATATAAATAAATGAATGAAAACTGGAGGTTCAGTTTTCCCAGCTCAGCCTGGAGGTCATGACCATTCCCACACTTTCTCCTTGCTTCAACCATTCACATTCTGCACTGAATTTAAACCTGAGCTAACGGGACAGGCAGAATTGGCAATGAGATTTTCTCCTTGTCTTTAACTCTCCTTAGTCAGGGAAGACAAAATGTTGCTCCTGATGGCTTTGTGGGTGACCTTTTCAGTTTTCAAAGTGGCAGATAAAACCACACATGATTTCTAGGTAAAAATTAACAGGGATTATCTCTAAATAAACAAAATTTCCTGCAGAGGCTTTCAGGAGGCATTAGAAGAATCAATAAACATTGTCCTGGGTTCCCTAGGAAATAAAAAGATGCTCAAAGACTGGGCAAATGGAACATGACCTCATACAGTTTATGATACACAAAAATGGCATTTGTCTCAAAACCATACAGACCTTGTAATCACTTCCCCCTGCTAAGAAAACATGTCAGAGGGACAGCTTCTGCTAGGAGGAGCCTGCAGGCCGGGCTGCCCTGCAGCTCTGCAGGGAACTGGTTTCTTGCTGCAGTCCTATTTGTTGTAGATCATTGATACTTCCCTACTGAGACCAAATGAAATACACTTCTATTTGGTGCGGCTGCAAGTGAACCAGGATCTGAACTCTTTTATCTTTGCATCAGGGCAGAAAATAACACACACAGTTGTCTCGGCCTCAGCAATGAACTCCTTCTTGTTTGCAGATCCTTGATGCCACTATCGACAACGCAAGGATGGTCCTGCAGATTGACAATGCCAGGCTGGCTGCCGACGACTTCAAAACCAAGTGAGTCATTTCTCACAGGAAGAAAGTAAAAACCCCTGTTGAGCTGTGAAAGAGAGAGGAATGCCTATAAAACCTCTGTATGAGCACTAGTTTGAACCAGTCCTTGGAAGTTCAGCCCTTTATGTATTTGCTTAGAGCACCATCTCCACCACGGAAAATATTGTATTGAGTAAGATATATATGGAGAAAAGTTTAATGCTGGGCAACATTTGCTCCATCACAAACCCCACAAACCCAGAACCACTTACAGCAAGGGACGCGTGTGATGGTGGGCTCAGTCAGCTCACCTGAGCAGCTTGGCTTTGCTTTGTCCAGGTTTGAGACGGAGCAGGCTCTGCGCATGAGCGTGGAGGCCGACATCAACGGCCTGCGCAGGGTCCTGGATGAGCTGACCCTGGCCAGGGCCGACCTGGAGCTGCAGATAGAGAATCTGAAGGAGGAGCTGGCCTACCTGAAGAAGAACCACGAGGAGGTAAGAAAAAGCGTGGAAGTGACATTAGAAAAGCAGCATGTTTAAATGAGGAGTCGCCCAGGACTGCCCTGGGCTCTCCAGCAGCGAAGGAAAGGTTTCTGTGTAGACTGGGAAACTAAAGATCCCCTTGCAAGTATTTAAGAAGAGTCAGAAAGGATGGAGGGTTTGTCTGTTTTCAGTTTCTGATTGTACCCTCTTTCGCCTTCCTTTGCCATGTCCACACAGGAAATGAGTGCCCTGGGAGGGCAAATAGCTGGCGAAGTCAGTGTTGAACTGGACTCTGCTCCAGGCATCGACCTGTCCAAGATCCTGGCTGACATGAGAGACCAGTATGAAGTCATGGCTGAGAAGAACAGGAAAGATGCTGAGGCCTGGTTCCACAGCAAGGTACAAAAACCTCCCCACCGTACAAATACCAGAACAATCCAGGGAACGAAACTGCTGCGAAAGCCTTAGGGCCCCTGTGTGGAGGCCTCATATTCTCCTGTAATGTGTTCTCTGTTTCAGACGGAGGAGCTGAACCGCGAAGTCGCTATCAACACTGAGCAACTTCAGAGTAGCCAGTCCGAAGTCACTGACCTGAGACGCACCCTCCAAGGCCTGGAGATAGAACTTCAGTCCCAGCTCAGCATGGTACGTTACAATTCACACTGCATGGGCACCCCCCTGGCACCGTACGTATTCCCCTCCCTCCACACAGTCCTGCATCTGGCTGCAACCTTCCTGTGGTCTCCCTCCACTCCCCTGCATGCAGAAAGCGGCTCTGGAGAGCACCCTGGCAGATACGGAGGGGCGATACAGTGCGCAGCTCGTGCAGATCCAGGGCCTCATTGGCACGGTCGAGGCGCAGCTGGCTGAGCTCCGAGGTGACATGGAGCGCCAGAACACCGAGTACAAGATCCTCATGGATATCAAGACTCGACTTGAGCAAGAGATTGCTACCTATCGACAGCTCCTGGAAGGCCAGGAGTCCCAGTAAGTAACTGCTCACTGCAGAAAACCTTTCTGCTTAGCCCCATGCCGTGGTGCTCCTTAGCCACAGCACCACAGGAAATACAACCTGAAACAGTCCTGGGCTTCTACAGTATTTCTGGACCACGGTGGAGCTAGAAATGCTACAATTCCCATTCACACTGAGCTCCTCAAGGAGCTGCTAAACAAAAAGGCAAATGACGAGCAGCACTAGAGGTTAAACACAACTAACAGTTAAAGTGGGCACCCGTAATCGTCTGCTTGACATTCAGGAAACAGTGCAGCCAGCAATGTTTTACAGAACAGAAGGATTAACACCAAGTTCTCATAAACTTCCTGTAACCAGTTAAATAGCTCTTCCCTCAGAGGAATCCGTGTGGAAGAGGATACTCTCAAGGGAGGGCAGACAAGCCATCACAGCCAGCCACAGAGTGGACCTCCCACATGGGAGCCCCATTACTGCCAGTTCCCAGAAAGCCTCAAGGAGGGAAATATCTCATAATCTGGAACAAAAAGAAGGAGTTGAAAGATTTTTATTTCCTCTATTCCTCCTTTTCCATAATTTCCTTTTCCCACTGCAGTTGTTAAGATATGTTTCCTGCAACAATTCCCTCTCCTGAGCAGAAAGGGAGAGCACGGATATGACCTTCCCTTCATTGTCCATACACAAAACGTGCCCGACTGATTGCAGAGGATTTGCTTTCATGCAGCCTCATCCCAGGCAGCATTTAATGTGGTTCAACTGTTCTCTCTCTGTTCTACAGGATGTTTGGCTCCTCTTCTGGAACTGCTGGTAAGGATCCCTGCTCTTTCGGGAAACCTTTACATTGTACATTATGGTAATTGTGTCTGGTACAGAGGCTGGGCTGCTGCAGTGATTTGTGTCACAAAAAAAGATCTGTTAAGTAACAAATTATGACTCTGGGCAGAATTTGGCAAATTTCGGTCCTTAAAAGATGTTACACATCCAAAAAAAATCTCAGATTATGATATAGAAAAGACCAAGTAAAGCTCAAAAGGGTTAATCATTCCCCCACATGAAAGGGTACAAGGAATTTAAGCTTGGCCAGCTCAGGGGAACTGTATGAACATGCAAGTCAAACTTGCCTTGAGCTTTTAAAGGTCTGCTGTATTGTAAAGGTGATGTATGATTCAAATCGATGCTATGAAGAAGCTTCTGAGAGATGGGAATGAGAGATGAGACATAAACTAAGCTCAGTGCCCACTGCAGTGTGTGTGTTACACTGAAGTAATCACCATTCTTTCTCTTCGCATTATTGTAGACAAAAGAGACAAGCTGGCAGATAGAAAACAGCTCTGAAATCCTCCAGATGTCACCTGCAAAGTGAGAAAAAGCAGACACCACACAGGAACTGGAAGAGAGGGGAATCACTCCACACTGCTGGAAATTACTGTCTTAAAGCACAGGGAATTCTTGGCCACACTGAGTTTTGGTAGATTGATCATGTAGCGGTGATTCGTTTGTGATTTGCGCTAGCTTTTCAATTAGTTCTAGACCTTTTCTGTACTGAACTGCTGTATCTACTCTAATAAAGATGATCTTTTTCTGCAGTCTTAGCTTCTTTGAGGTTACTGTGGTATTATCCCTGAAGTTTGGCTTTCATCAGGCAGTAAATAGCCAGCCAGCCTCCGCAAGAGGTTAATGTTCACAGCAGCTGAAGCTCCATCTCCAGTGTCTTCCAGCCCCTCTTGCTGGTGGAGCTCTGAATAGGGAGGAAATAGCATCCTCAGCCCCTCAGAGTGGGGGACATAAAAGTGAGCTCAGCTCCTACCGACGGTGGCTGTGCACTGCAGAGCAGCACTGAGGTGTTCAGCGATTCTGGCAAGAAGCAAGAGCTGGGAAATGTTTTGTTAGGGGAAAATGTAGAGCTGTTAAAATGACTTGAAAAGAACTCCCGCAGAAACAAAGAGTGAGAAAGAGCTGTGAGACTTCACTCACTTTCTGAGTTCACACAGAGGTAACAAACCCTTAGCATCAATTTTGGCCACCTTCACTCTCACACCACTGAGAGGATATTATTCTCTGAGCTGAATTTCTAAATGTGACACTTTTCATCAAACCACACAATCCCAGAGTGGTTTGGGTTGGAAGGGACCTTAAACTCACCCAGCTCCAACCCTTGCTATGGGCAGGGACACCTTCCACTGGAGCAGGGTGCTCCAAGCCCCACCCAGCCTAGCCTTGAACACTGCCAGGGATGGGGCAGCCACAGCTCCTAGGGGCACCCTGTGCCAGCGCCTCAGCACCCTCACAGGGAAGAGCTTCTACCTAAGAGCTCATCTCAGTCTCCCCTCTGGCAGTTTAAAGCCATTCCCCTTGTCCTGCCCCTACAGGCCCTTGTCCAAAGCCCCTCTTCAGGTCTCTTGTAGCCCCTTTAGGCACTGGAGCTCTAAGGCATCCCTGGAGCCTTCTCTTCTCCAGGCTGAACAAGCCCAGCTCTCAGTCCTCAGAACTTGCAGTTCAGGACCCCAGAAGTCACGAATCACATTGCCACCACTCAGCTCACAGCCAGGGAGACTTTTCAGGGTTTGTGCTAAAAGAAAACCATGGCTGTGGCCTCTCCCATTGTGCCTCCCCTTTCACATAGTCACATAGCTCCTCAGCCAGGGGTGACACTGCAACAGCAGCACGCCCAGACTGAGGGGAGCCCAAAAGCACAACTCTCCAGAGCGGGACATCTCAGGGGCTGTGTTTCAGGAGACATCATCAAATCCTTCAGCCCTTCTCTCCTCAGACTTGGGAGGGAATAGTTAATGCACCCTCGCTCCTAACTGGATGTTCCTTACAGACAAATGGACTGCTGGGAGGGAAGGAACACCTGAAGCTGTGGACCTGCTCTATCTGGGTTGGGCAATTCTCTTCAGTGGGGAGGTGCTGGGGCTTGGGTTGATTCAGTGGTGACTCAAGTGACCTGTCAACATCAGCCATCAAGCAGTGACATCGCCAATCCCAGCTCAGACTCTTGAAATCCAGCATGAGGACATCAGGCAGTGGCTTTGCTGTGACAGGGAAAAACTGTGACAGGAGGGAAGAACAGTCACAAAAAGAATCAGCAGACACGTAGAGAAGAGGACAAGATGGGAAGAACAGGGGGTCCAAGGTGCTTTGGTGGAAATGAGCAGGATCAGAAGGGAGCAGTGGCAGGAGTGCTGGCATGCACGAGACGCAAGTGGCTCCTCCGATCACTCACTTACATAGTGACACCTTTGGAAGAGCAAGGAACAAAAAACTCTTGCGCACCGATACTTCAGTGCAGGCTGGTCTGGAGCGCTGACAGATGCTAACCAATGCTTTATACCAAGTTCATTCCCTATAAATAATTCCCCACAAATTTATTCCCTACAATGGTCAGACCTGGAATCCCTCCCAGACGAAAGAACAAACAAGTCCAGGTCTGGCTTTTAAACATAACAAATCCCATTCCTGAGAGGAAGTTGTGGGGACAAAATGAGGCAGAACGGGAGGTGATGGGGCAGATTTCCTGTGTCATCCGGCTGCAAATGGGAAAACCTGACAAGAACACCCAGAGAACAAACTATAAGATATAAATTCGCTTTAAAATGTGTATTTTGACCAAAAAAAAATATTTATTTTCAAAGACTGTATTAAATGCATGTTTAGAAAAAAAGATGTTTAAAAGGTTAACAGTTCAAAAGTGTTTCAGAGGTTAAAAGTGCCAAGAACTGAATGAATTCATAAACCATGCCAAAGAAATTGGAAGAATCTTGAAGAGGCTTGAATTCTGGATTTTATAGCCTAATTTTATATTTTCATTGATTTTGTCCCATAATTGTAGGGCAATGAAGGATTTCTGGCGAAAAGTTTAATCTAAAGTCACCCTGAGACTCTAAATTTAGAGTTTGGCTCAGCAAAATAAGAAAGGTGTTTGCCAAAGGTATGTAACATCTGAGTGATAGTTTTATCAGCACAGACTGGGATGATAAACAAGCTGCTTCTTGAATGGAACTCTCTGTCCTCCTGAGAGGAGAGGCTCAAGTGTGTCAACTCCCCTAATCCCATCACTGCAGCACTAAAGGAGTTTGGGCAGCACAGACATGTCTGGGGACGTCTTCCAGGAAGGCTCCCACAAACCGAGGGGCTCCTCACTGCTGAGCACCGGGGAAAGCGCTGCAACCAGGATCAGGGCATGGGAGAAGAGCGAGAATGGAATAAAGGCGTACGCTGGAAATAGCTCTTGATCATGGGGGATGCTGAAGGAGCTGAGTGCTGGTTTACAGAAAATGGGAAAAGCCCCAAATCCCTGGGTTATGCCATAGGACATAACCTGTGCCGGCTGCTTGATTCAGTTTTGCCAACAGTAAATATTCTACAGGAAAAAACCAGCTTTCTATCTGCTCCTTGGGTTTTGTAAGTGTTCATCTGATAAGGATCTAGGATAGTGCCCTAGGGCTCTTTGAAAAGCGGCTACGTGTGTTTCACCACAAGCTTCCAGGGAAGTGAGAAAGGCTGAGTAAGAGAAGACTGGATGAAAAACCCCCAAAGTTTCCTGTGCATGTTTACAGGGGTTTCTAAAGGGCTTTTGCTGGATTGGAATTTGATGCTGCTCCCGGTGGGATCAGCCAGTTTTGAGCAGTGCGAGGGTCCCCAGACCTCAGCATAGTCACATCACAGGGGTCTTAAAGAGCCTTTTGTTATCTTCAGGAGTTTGTCTGAACGTGTTTCCTCAGATACCACCTCTTGGAGACACACAGATTTGGCAAGCACCGCAGAACCATTCATCTGCCCCAGAGCCAAAGCAAACTGCTGTGGCAGAGATCCAGGATCAGTCTGAGATGTGTTTCACCACTGGAACACCCCATCTCTTCCAGTGGGCTGAGGAAGGGGGGGACATGCTCCGAACCGTGCTGGGTGCCTGCATATTGCAGCTGGATTTTCCATGTTTCTTTCCTCCCAAATCCAAATCCTCTCCAGCAAAAAGGCTGAGCACTCCCCTGAGGCTGCATTACAGCCACAGCTACCCTAGAGAAGCCCTTCGGTTTATTCCAGCCATCAGAAACAGCCTCATTTTCTCTGCAGTCATTCCATCCTGAATTCTGAGCTCATTCTCTGTTGATACGGACCAATACAAACTGTGCTAAACCCAACACTCTCCTTAGTCCATGGCTAGCAAATGTACAGATCCTCACGCAGTTGTGCTTTAAATTAATTTTGGTGGCTCCAAACTAGAGCCCAGAGACGGTTCCTCCCTCCTTTACTTCATCCCAGCTTTCCCAAACCACTCTACCCCTCAGGATTGATTTCTTGTCACCCCATACCTTTAATTTTGCAGCTGTAGCTTGTGGCTTTCACCTGCAGAAGGTCACCTGGTTGTGCAAGAACAAGCTCTTTCTCCATGCTGCCCACCACTGCCATGCTCTGCACACACACATGACACACACAGGGCAACCGGGCAGTCCATACCCCTTCAAAATCTCCCAAGTCTGTTTTCCCCTCATTTTGCAGTGTTGGATTGAGTTACAGCCTCTGAACCTCCCTAGCAAGTGACTCAGTGGGGAATACGCTGGTGTGCTGAACTCCCACGTGAAGTGAAGGATTTGGATATCTCTTCTCAGTGCTTCTCACACCTTCCTTTCCTGACTTACTTCATTTCCTAGCACATCCTGGCATTAAACACATTTATTGCCATCTGAAGTACCATCTCCAACCCAATTTGGTTTCATTTCCCAAAAGCAGGAACTCAGTCCTCCCACATTTCTCCTATTAATTTAATTACTTCAGTCTTGCATTACCCTTCTGGACCCATTCACAAGCATTAGCTCTTCCTTGTCCATTGAGGGATGCTAACTGTTCTTCGTGCAATGCTATGATGATGTGCTCTTGTACTAAAAATTCAGACTCCAAACTCTGAACATCAGTTCCAAGCAAAGAACAGGAATAAGAACATATCAGACTGAATGCCAATTTTTTAATGGGAAAAATGTGGATGGAAAAGAGAAATAATGCTACGAAGAACTGATGATTGAGCGTTTTTCAATGAAAGGAGAATTTGACTTCAAATCTGCTTGCATAAAAAGCTGACTTTCTTAAAATAGCCCCCATGATGGCTATGACTGGCTAAGTAGGTGTGGCTGAACTCACTTTGTTTTTCCATTCTTAAATGTCAGAGAAGTAAACCCCAAGTTCCAGAACTATAGCCTGAAGAAAAAACACTCATCTGAATCATCCCTTTTGTTTAATTAAGAAAAGAACCCCAGCCCCGGCTCTGCTGTGAGGATGGCATCATAATTGGCCTCACCTCTAGGGAGGAGAAATTTTGGAAGGAGGGCTGCAGGTTGGGTTTGTCTCCCAACACCCTACCTTGAGGATATAAAAGAAGCACCAGGGCACTGAAGGCACAACACCTTCCTCTTCCACACCAAGCCGAACACCTGACCCTACTGCCGCCTTGTGCTGCAGCCATGGCTACTTCCTTCATCCAGAGCTCTTCTTCTACCTACGGTGGTGGCTTTGGGGGTGGTGGTAGCTCTCGCCTTTCCTCAGTCCGAGCAGGAGGAGCCTGCCGTGCTCCAAGCATTCATGGAGGGTCTGGTGGCAGGGGTGTCTCCATCTCTTCAGCTAGGTGTGTCTCCTCTGCAGGAGGTGGATATGGTGGGGGCTTGTATTCTGGTTTAGGCAGCAGCTGTGGAGGAGGCTACAGTAGCTTTGGTAGTGGTGGAATCTGTGGCTTTGGTGGAGGTGCTGGCTTTGGTGGAGGAGCTGGCTTTGGTGGAGGTTCTTGCTTTGGTGGAGGTTTTGAAGTTGGTGGTGGCTTTGGTGGTGGAGATGGCCTTCTCTCTGGCAATGAAAAGATAACTATGCAGAACCTGAATGACCGCCTGGCCTCGTACCTGGAGAAGGTGCGAGCACTGGAAGAGGCAAATTCAGACCTTGAAGTCAAAATCCGAGACTGGTACCAGAAGCAAGCTCCCAGCAGCCCAGCCCGGGACTACAGCAATTACTACAAGATAATTGAGGATCTCCGAGACAAGGTACCACATTCATCTGTAGGGGAGTTCTGAGATGCATTACAATTGTGGGACTGCACATTCCACTTCTTTAAATAAGCTAAACTAATCCCAAAATATAGACTGAATTCTCCAACCAGGTATTTTGTGGTTAGGAACATTCTAGCACAAAAGAGTAGCTTTTTCTCAATTTAAAAACCAAATCTGTTGTACTCAAAATGTGCCGTGTGTTGAAATTAAAATGATTGCACTAAAAGTTAGCAAAATGTGCCAAATGTGTTTAGAACTATCAATGGACTTATTCAGCAATCAAATAGCAAAGAATGTGACAGGTAGGCCTCAAAGACTGACAAAGTAATTCTCACTGCAGGTAAGGTGGGGTGTTGTACAAAGGTCTTTCCTCACCCTGTCTGTAATTGGGCCACTGAGAGGTGTTACTCACAGGAGCTTTTTTCCGTGTTTCTTTCATTGTAGATCCTTGCAGCTACTGTTGACAACTCCAGAGTCATTCTGGAGATCGACAATGCCAGGCTGGCTGCAGATGACTTCAGACTGAAGTAAGTTTATGTGAAGCACATGTGGCTTCTCTATTCTCTCTCTCCCAAAACAGTTTTCTGATAGGTATTTTTCCTTGACAACTTCTGATGAAAAAGCCTGGCAAACAGAATCCACGTGCTGAAGGATCCATTTGCAATACAAACCTGACAGAACACAGTATCCAGCTCACTAAGCTGTTGACATAATACATTCTAGTTCACGCCTCAGTTTCCTAGTGATGCTTCTATTTTTACTAGCCTAAATCACAGGGGGAAAGAAGATAGATTGGCACAGGTTGGGATTTTCTCTTAAAAGGGAGAGAGTGCCATAAAGAGCTCACTGTTGGGTTGCAGTAGTTCTTTCTCAGAGTCTGAATTTTGGAATTTTCATCTAGAACCCACGGTTCCTCCTACACTCACTGTACAATTTCATAGTTTGAGAGCTCTGCTGAACACAAACTCTTACATGTTTCAGTGCTTGCTTCCTTTTCAAACCACAGGTATGAGAACGAGCTGTTCCTGCGCCAGAATGTTGAGTCTGACATCAACGGCCTGCGCAGGGTCCTGGATGAGCTGACCCTGGCCAGAGCTGACCTGGAGATGCAGATTGAGACACTGAAGGAGGAGCTGGCCTACCTCAAGAAGAACCACGAGGAGGTGAGAGTCCCTAAGAGTGCAGAGAGGAAACTACTTCCCTTTGGAATTTATGACTCTCAGGGTGGGAAGGGGAAAATCCAAGCAAGAAACCCCCCACAGCACTGCAGCTTAATGAGAAGGAAACTCTAACATTCAAGTAGTCCCAAGTGCAGAAGCATCTGATTCCAAACTGCTCAGACCTATTGGTTTCAGTGTGAAATTCATCAGCACATGACATGTCACCGAGAGAGTTAAGCTGAGTAGAAGAAATATCCATACAAGTTGCATGCAAATATGTGTTGTCTGTTCCACCACTGATACTGGATAATAAACGTCCTGCAGCCACTGGGTGCATTGCTGATGGCAGAAAGTATGTGGGAAGAGGGAGCCTCATGTTTTCATGTCCTCTGCCCATGCAGGAAATGAAGGAGTATTCAAGCCAGCTCACCGGAACAGTCAACGTGGAAATGGATGCAGCTCCTGGCATCGACCTGACTAGAATTCTCTCCGAGATGAGGGAGCAGTACGAAGCTCTGGCTGAGAAGAACCGTAAAGATGCTGAGGCCTGGTTCTTCACTCAGGTATAGTTACACCTGGAAAACAGCAAACCAATGCATTGCCCCATTCTTGCTGTGCCAGCAGATGGGATGGGCTCCTCCCTTTCTCAAAATAATTGAAAACCCTTTTATACAGTATGTATGTGATTTTACCGTTTTCAACTTTCAGACTGATGAGCTGAACCGTGAGGTAGCCACCCATACACAGCAGATACAGTCCAGCAAATCGGAGATCACAGAACTGAGACGCACAGTCCAAAGCCTGGAGATTGAGCTCCAGTCGCAGCTCAGCATGGTATGGAGCGGTGCCAAGCACACCCCAAGTCACGGCTAGCACACTCTCCCCTCCCTCTCTCCCTTGCCTCTTCTCAGATTCCCTCTCTGCAGGACAAACCCGGGTGCTAACCTGTTCTGACATGATTCCACTTCAGAAAGCTGGACTGGAAGCCAGCCTGCGAGATACAGAAGGCCGATACTGTGCCCAGCTGGCCCAGATTCAGGCCCTCATCACCAGTGTTGAGGAGCAACTGAGTGAACTGCGGTGCGACATGGAGCGTCAGAACCAGGAGTACAGGATGCTCATGGACATCAAAAGCCGTCTGGAGCAGGAAATTGCCACCTACCGCCAGCTGCTGGAGGGCCAGGACTCTCAGTACGTAACTATACACAACCCCTATGCTGATTAGATAAGGTGAATAGCCTGACACATTGTAAAGCGGTAAGTTGTGGTTGCCAGGCTGACTCCAGATCACTAAACTGCACACACTGCACATGCAGCCTTTGGACTTCGGGCAAAGCAGATGCCCAGCAAAGTCCCAGGCGCTGCTGTAACTCAAGCTGAATCTCCAATTGTGCTGATGGTTTAGAAATATAAATGCAACTATTTTGACTACAATGAATGAAAGAAGGCACCAGGCACTTTATGTGTGTCTTACATGATCCTCTTGTTGCACTGGAATCAAAGTCTTCAGTCTGACGTAACTTATAAAAACCTGTTCTCAGTATTTCTTTAGCTTTTGGTGCTCTACTCTTGTGCACAGAGGTGAAAATACTCACAGTCATACACCAGTACTCCTAGCTAGAAAATAACTTGGCACAGACTACAGTTACTTCACTCAAATCTACATTTTAGTGACCATTTCTCACATCTGCTCTATACATGGAATTCCTTTTGATTTCTGAGGAGGCATCAGCTCCTTATATTGTTTCTAGATTATGACATTTTGAGAAGAGAAGCATAGAGAGCCCTGTCGGAACCAAGAACTGGTCTGACTGCTGTTCCTATGTCCTGCTGAGTACCTGGGAGTGGCCTTCAGAGCAGAAACCTCCTTGACAATGGTACTAGTAAGGACACACCTGAGGAACAAGCCATTGGAGGAAGCAGTGCGAGATTAGGGCTGGGCACCCATGGCACTTCCTTGGCGGATGAAGGGTTTCAGTGGGCAGGGTCAGTGATAGTCAGTGATCAAATCTCTCTTCTTTTCTACAGGATGTCAGGAGTGAACCCTAAGGACGGTAAGCAAAATTTTGATTTAAAGAGGGGCTGAAATTACTGAATAAACTCAGGGTTTCTTCTTACTAACACAGATTCTATTCTGTCTGCAATGACCACATTCCTTAGCATTTCCAGACAAAAATGCAATACTTTATCCTAGTTATGTGCACTTTTGAAACCAGTAGCTTACCAAAATGACTGCATGAATTCTTCACGGGATTCTAAACCACCGAAATCCTCCAAAGATTCCTAAATTCCTCTGATTCACACACCATACAAGATACATTCAGATCTGACTTGTGATGTGCACTCTTAGGATTTACTGGATGAGGATCAATAGAGAGATCAGATGTAAAGGCAGTTCCCTCTCTGGAATGTGAAAAAGATCTTGTGAGAAACAACCCCCCCATCATGCAGCTTCTCAGTGTTAGCACTACACTGGCCTTTCCCCTAACTGACTTTGATTTTCTCCCACAACAGCATCTGGAAGAGTTCGCATCAGTGTGGAAGATGATGGAAAACATACTTCTTCTCGTGACAGGAGATACTAGTAAAGAAACACTGCATCCTCTCTTGCATATGGCACCATATATAAGCAGCGCAGCCTGAATGCTGCCTAATGCAAAGAGTAATCACCCCCTTGTACTGCTGCCATATCACAAGAATGTAATCCAAGAATGTAATCCAGGAATGTGTACCAGCTTGATAGCTGTCCTTAAACTTGCTCTCCTCTTTACCAGCTTGTGTGACTCTGTGCTCAGAGATGACAAGCTTGTTTTCTGTCTGTAGCCACATAGTTTCTTTATAAAAGAACCTACATATAATAAAGTTGCTGTTCTGCTTGTGCAAGTATATCCAGCCTATGTTGGTTTTTTGAGGTCAGAATGACTCTACCATGCACATGACCATACACCCACCCTAACACGGGGCTTCCTGTCACCCACAAGAGATGCTCAATGCATAACAACAACAGCAAGAACAACTTTAATAAGAATTATAAAGATGATAATGAACAAACACATATAAAGTGCCATTAAAATCCCCCATGAATCTGAAGCTAGTATCAGGAAATACCTGAGAAGATAATGCAAACAGTCCTTGGGCTCTTTGCTCTGAATTCCAGGTACACAGCATCACTACAGTTCATGCACAATAAAATGCACAGTTAATGTTGTTCCACGTATGCATTTATGTTCCTGCACTTCCTTCAGCCAAAAGTCAAATCCCTTCAGTGCTTGAGGAAGCACCAGGCAAGGTCCAGGGGAAATGGAACTGTTCAGGCAGAGTCTTCTGTGACTGTTTTGGTTTCCCCACATGAGCGAAGCCGGCCTGTCTGCAAGGCTGTTCTGGAGTCACGGCAGAGCCACGGCACAGCCACGCTTGAAAAGACTTCACAAGCATATAAAACATTCCCATAGATGCTGTATTTTGCTAATAGAACCTGTTTGGAAAATGTGTCGTTAGCTTCATCGCTTCATATTTCAATCCACATCACAGTATCTACAAATTTAGTATCATTTCTAGAATTATCTATTTCTAGAATCATTTCTATCATACCTATTTCTAGTACCATTTCTAAAATTATCTATTTTATTTCCCTTCCAACCTCTCAGAGCCCCTATTTTTCTGTCTTCAATTTTCTGACATTTAAAACCCAACTTTCAAGGCTGCTGGCCTCAGCCTCACAGCTGAGCCCTAAAGGAGGCTGCAGGCCCTTTGGTGTGCCACTGCTGGTATCCCCACCAGAAAGAATGGAAAAGAGCAAAGCAACATCACAATCTACCAGGAAAGACAAACCAAAGAGTACAAATGGTATTCTTCCTGATCCAGAGATGAGGTGACTCTTACCTGTACCACTCAGACAGCAAGAGAGAGATCCTTTGGCCTGAGGCAGTGATCCATTTATATTGCTGATGGGGGAGCTGAATCCAGTGATGGTCGCTGGATCTTCACTTGTACAATGAAGGTGTCCAAATATTCTGCCTATACTTAAATTGCAGCATATACATCCAGCTCGGTTCGCTTTTCACGTTCAATGCAGTAAACCAAGTAGGAATCCCAAACAAAGCCACCAGGGACCAGGCAGCCCCGGCCCCGCCAGCCCAGGCCAGCTCCCAGCCAGCGCAGGCTGCAAGCCACCATCCAATGGTGCCATCTGCTGACAGCTGGTTCTCTCTTTACTCACCGTTGCTTCCATTCCGTGCCGTGGTTTTTGGGTCTTTTCCATGGATCCTCAGCAAGAGTTGATGAAACTGTGTGGCAGCTTTTCCAGTTTGAAAGGGTTGAGCTCCAGATGAAACACATCCTCTGTGCCAGGGCATGACTTGCCAGCAAAAAACCCAATTCTGCTTTTCATGATGGCTCCACATTCCACGGAACTACTGGGGAGTAAGAGAGAGGCGGCTCCGTGTCACACGCCGTCAGCCTCACTGCCAGGCAACTTGTGAATCCCACTGAGTAGCTCCACATGATCAAAGGATTCATTTTCTTTCACATAGTGTTATGTACGTACATATGTAGTTATAGTTCAATGTCATATTTCAGAGAACATTAGCTGGCTGAAGTGCCAGGCTAGAAAATTCAGCCTGAAATGAGTCTGAATGAGCTAATACCACCAGCACACCACTGCTTCTATTAGAATTTCTTTGGGTTTCAGCTTAGGCCTTAGCTTTCTGGCTGGTGCTTCAAGCTCTGCTACCTCTCCAGCTGCAGGGCTGACACAGAACTGTTGCTATGAACAGGAGCTGTTATCAGGAGATTCTGTGACAGCCAAACTTTGGACTTCCTGCAAACGCCGATCTTCAGTGATCCATTTCCCCCACAGAACTAAAAAGTGTTGGCATTTCTGTACAATGAAGTGCATGAGGAGAAAGAATGAATCTTACTCAATGGAAATGTAACTGGTAAAAAGAAAACCAAGAGGTGCTGAGCAGAGCTGAGGAGAGCCACAAGGAGGAGCTCAGGACCTGCTCATGCCCAGGATGGGGACTGAGAAGCATCCAGAGAGGGATGAAATGCAGCAGCTCTCTATTACTGAAAAACCTCAAGTGAAACAGAGAAAATAATGATCCCTTCAGGTTTTTTCAGGATGGTGCAATTCTGCTCTGCACAGTCCCTCCAACTCAGTCAAATGAGTAACAGTGCTGGGTAAGCTTGTCACAGAGCTGAGCCTCCAACTGAGCACCACGGCTGGTCCTGAGACCCCATGTCCACCCAGCATCCCCCCTCTGCCCACATCTGCTTCTTCCCTCCTCTCCCTCTGAGGAGGATGAACCAAATAACCCATTCACCATCTCCTGAGCAGCATGAGGAGACACAAAACCTTTGCCAAAGCCAGACTTGCCCATTCTGTATTTGATGAAGTGTGACACAAGTCACTGAAACTGCAGAGAGAGACTCTTCCTGCCTGATTGCCGGGGCAGTATTTCAGGCTGGCAGCTTTAAACAATCACTTGAATTTCACTGTTGTTACAATCTCATCTTCTAAGTATTTTCTACAGCTAAACATATAAGTATCTTCATAGTACGATACTGGTAACAGCACATATCTGCATTAGTGTGTGTTGCAAAAAGACTATGGAAATACAGCGGCACCTCAAATCCTAACGAAAAAAAACAATAGGAAAGATTGTTAAGTACCTAATTCTCATGTATTTCACCTGGGATGGACCGCTGAAGGGACTAGCTGAGCCTTACTCACTTTGGACTCCAGTTTTAGTCAAATGGCACATGTTGGATAACTTCCTTAAAGCCGCCCACAGGCTGCAGCTGTGCGGTACCTTAATGACAGCTTGATGGGATGTGCTTTGGGATTCACAAACTACTGTAGTACTACAGCCCGAGAAATACAACAGAGAGAAAATGTCTTGAGTCCCATCCTCTCTATGCAGTATGGAACAGCCGATCCTCCGCACCTCATGCGCAGAAAAACATCACATATTAACTGCAGGGCTCGAGAAAAGTCTGAGGCAGAGCTGATCCTGTTCCACACCTCCTGATTGTAGCCACACCTCACCATTATCATATGAAAAGAGAAAGAAAAAAACAAAACCAAAACAACCAAAAGGAAAGCAGCCCGGTATGTGGCTGAGATTCCAAATAACAACAGTGTGTGCAGCCTCATAAATGCTTCAGAATTGACCAAGAGGAAGCACGTTTCATGATGACACAATCTTGTTGCTGTAGTCATTCATCGAAGGGAAACTCCCACAGGAAAAGGCATAAAGCTGCTTAGGGAAGGCTAAGAAGCTGCTCAGCGGTAGTCAGTCAAACATTGGGTTAGATTCACACCAGAGCTAACATGAGCACCAGCCAAGGTCCTTTCCAATTTTCTTCTGGGTCCCTCAGGGGTAGTTCAGGGTGCGGTTTGGCCCAGCCAGGAGCGGCTTTCAGACCATCAAGTGCAGGTGGTGGTGCCAGCAGCACACAAATCTGCTTCTCCTCTGCCAGACCCCTCTGGCTGGCTGCTGGAGGAGGGGCACCTTGGGGAGGCTTCATCGAGCACCATGGGGAAAGCATCTTCCTGGGTGGGAATGAGAAACAGACTATGCAAAACCTGAATGACCGTTTGGCTGCCTATCTGGACAAGGTCCGCTCCTTAGAAGCAGCTAATGCTCAGCTGGAAAGCTGCATCCTCGAGTGGCACAAGACAAAGTCTCACGGCAAGAGGCATGACTTCAACCAATACGAGCAAAACGTCACTGACATGCAAAGACAGGTAAGTCCCAGCTGCAAGTAACTGTGTCATTCTATGCTTTTCTAAGACATTTGGGTGCTTATTTATGCTGATGGCTTTCCTATAAGGAAAGTTAAAACCTTTTCAGTGGTATAAATACTAATGCAAGTGGGTACAGGACCTGAGCGTGAACATTCTTTGAGCTCCCAAGGAGGAGAGTGGGGTACTAGAAGGAAACAAAGGTTGCAGATTGCAAACGGGGGTTCTGCAAGGGCTGGAGCATAAAGGGGTTCGTCTGCTGCCAAGTTCATCTCTGTACATGAAACTGTGGTTGGAATAACTACATCTGGCAGAAGCTGGTCTTTTTGACTGCACATGTATTCAAGCAAATTACAAAGCAGGCAAGCTGAAGAGCCTGCCTTCTTTCATGCGCGCTCTCTTTAGACATACTGTTGCATTTTGGTTCTTTGATTCCTGCGGTGGCAGACAATGAAACTACAGGAGTTTTGGGTCCAATGAGCTTATGTAATCAGATGGAAAAATACTTCATTGTAATTAAGAAAATAGCAGTGACAAATTCCTTGTGGATGTTTTCACTATAATTAAAAGGAGAATTTCTGGTTCCTGCCAGTCGTTAATATTAACATGCAACAGTAACTCTTTCAATCTCCCAAACTCACGTGTCTTCAAATTCAAGCATAGTATTAATCAGGATTCCTAATGAACATATTTAGCACTGGAACCATCTGTGTGACTAATCAGTGTCATTAACTTTACACAGCCATATGGGGCAAAACCCAAAGCTACTCCAAACACAGCGCTTCAGTTTTCGCCCTACGTTTTCTAACATGGTTACCTGGCATTCTCAAGACCCTGAGGAATGTTTTTCAAGAGGGTTTGGAGATGGCATTATCCCACAGCTTTGGGGACTAAGGCCGGGGACTTAATCAAACACCCTGCTCAGCATTAAATGTGTTGCCTCCAGGCAGAAGATGAGGCACTCTGACCACAGACAATGTGGAAGGAGAGCCAGAATTGTCATCACCTAGTTCTGTTTTAAGGATAAGGAAAGGTCATCTGTCTCCAGCCCTAGCACTTGAGCAGGGTTTTTTTAAATGATCCAGAGATAAAAACTTGTTCATCAAGAATATAAACATGTTCACATTGATCTGGCGTTAATAAGACTTAGGAAGACAGACAGTAAGACTGAATAGTGCTGACTGAGGTAAAGCCTCACTTTTGAATAGGCTGTACCCAAACCACTTAATTTTAACCCTCACCACTTAAAGAGCTGCTGCTGGCTTTAGGCACCTGTGAGAGCCAGGGCTGTCCCGGCTGCGGTGCCCATGCTGGGAAGGGCTACTGAAGGGTTATTCACAGGCGACAGCTCAGGGGTTTAACCCAGAATTTTTACTTTCTCAATAGATTATTGCAATTAGTACATGACAGCCAATAAAAGGAGTGAAAATACAGCATCTCATTATTAACCGTAATTAAAGCGAGCATTAATTAAAAAGGTGAAACTAATGGAGTACATAAAATGAAATTTAGACAAAATTTAGGCTCCTGCATGTAATAACCCAGAACATCTGTGCTATACTGGCTGCCTAAACTTGGAGGCACATAATCATCTTGTGTCCTGCGTTTTGGTCCACACTTTGTCCCAGATGCCTGAGTTCTGGACAAATGTGCCCGATGAAGCAACAAGTTGCTTGACTCCAGCCTGATTCTGTTCAAACCCTGATTCACAGTAAAACAGCAGCAGTTCTTCAGGGGTCTCATTCAAAGATTGATACCACTGAAGTAGCAAACTGATTTACAGAACACGCAAGGAGCCAGGCTCAGTGCTGCTGGATAAAGGTCACAAAGTGTTAGTGGAGGAAGGCTTCTTGATAGACACCTGTTTGAGAAGGAATCTGAGTCTATTTCACATAAAATAATGTGTGAGTTCTTAATCAGGTTAGCTGTAAGTTTGGGGGTTGATATTAGTGATGCATCCATATTCATGAGGGATGTAATGAAGAACTCTGTGTGATACTAACCAGCTAAACAGCCACATGTGAAATGTGCTGTTGCTGGGATAGCAATGGGTGTCATCCAGCGAGTGACAGGACACTGACAACTGCTTTGATAGCACACACTCATAAAGCATTTCTGTAACTGTGGCTTTGTTGCTTTTTCATTACAAAATGGCACAAAGTGGAAGAACTCACATGTTGCTTCCTCATTGCCTTGTTACCTTCCATGGTAAAATGCACCATTTTCGAGTGATGGATTCAAGAATTGTCTCTTCTCTGACAACAAATTCCAGGCAGCAACACTTGAAGGGGATTGTTACACTTCTTCAGCTGGCCTTGATCATGTCCCAGGGCAGGATTCAAGGTGTGCTGCTAATTGCTTAAGAATGTGCAGTCTGTGAACAGATTAGTGAAAACATTCCACAGGTACCTTCTTCTTTACAGTGAGCGGTAAACTTTTGACACTTCAGGACAATTTTGCCATTTCCTCATTTCTCTGTGATTCATTTAGGTGTGGGAAGTTTTAGTTGAAGGTGCTGAGAGCTGTGTAAATGGCTAATGATTTCTGCACAGCCATAGCACATCTTGGTTTGCTATGTCAGTACTGAGCGAAGGCAGCTCTTGAAACTGCCACCCTGCTTCTCCTCCCTCTGCGTTAGAAAAGGACACAACATCCCTCAGTTATAGGATCCTACTAATTATGTATCTGTTCCTCCTAGAATTCTTCAGGAATACTGAGGGGTTCATATTCAGATCTATAGTTCAAAGCTATTTGTGTTAACAGGGCTTACAAGCCCTTTCAGCGCCCGCAGAGCACACTAAGTGAATGATGCCATTCACTCTCTCCTGCAGCTTTCAGGGCAAATATCAACATCCCAAAGCAAAATCAGAAACCTGAATTAATCCTTCCACACTTCTGGAGGATTCAGCGCAGTGAATAATAGGAGTAGGTGAATAGTTGGATGGACCATGACAACTCCATGCTAGTGTTATTCTCAAAATGACAAGCATGCAACTCTAGACTAAGACACATCGTAGACAGGCGGGCTCCTGCCATTCTTGTTACACCTCTGCACCCCACCACCACTGCAGCAAGGTGTCCCTGCACGTGCTTACTGATTAGCATGGGATTCATTACAGCACTCAGATTATATTCAGACACAGCTTAATGATTCTCACTGAAATTTGCCCTCAAGATGGCCAAGGCTGCTCTTCCAGCCATGCTAATCAGAAACAAAATCAGTTCACAAAAAGAGAGGAAGACAGTGATTGTTATTCTGTAATATCCTGTGAAGTTTGTGTAACATTATTGATATCCTCAACCTAGCCAGGAATAAGAGGACTCATCCTGCTTCATCTCCAGAAAAATAAGACAAAGAGAAAATTGAGATTATACAAAAAAACTACAGAAACATCCAAGTGAATCAGGAAACTAAGCTGCTTTAATTCATGTATTCTGTGTAACATGGGAATTCTACTGTTTAGATGCTTCCTACAAGCAGCAAGAAGTCTAACCCAGCACAGGTTATTCACCAGCACCATGGGGCAACACTGAGCCTCCTGTTGGATTCTCTGTTTTCCAGATTGAGGATAGCAAGATCACCAATGCCAGTATCCTTTTACAAATCGATAACGCCAACATGGCATCTGAAGACTTCAGGCTCAAGTAAGCTCTTCTTTGGTTTCCTGATTAAGTTGGAAAGAGGGTTAAGCAAAATATGGCTTTTTATACATAATCCAATATGAAACTGATTTTACTGAGGTTTTCTGGTGATACTGGGCAAATAAAACCAATGTAAAACAGGAAAAGAATCCAGAAAGGATGAAAAGGATGCAAACCCCACAAACGATTGCTGAACAGTCTTGACTCACCCTGTTTATGATACTTAATTCAGGTCCTGAAGAGCAGGTTTTACAGCAGACACTTGATACTTGTGACAAAAGGCACTTAAAACTGTCATCTGGGAATATAAATTAACCCTTGCCTGCACTGCACTTCCCCTGTCCAGTCCCAATCTCTTTCCTGTATGTATCACCTCTTCCATCCAGCTCCACAGGCAATACCTGTCCTGCAGTAACTTCTGTTTCCAAGTCTCCTCAGTCAGACTTCTCAGAAGTCATGAAGATTTGTCTTATTTTCAACAGATAATGAGGAGCTATCAAATAATCTCCCAGGTTTGGGAGCTGTTGTAGCAAACCTAAAGCCCCTGAGCACTGCAGCTCAGCCTGGCCGGGCCCTTCCTCCCTTATCATTCAGCAGTGACACAGAAAGAAACTTGCAAAATAATTCTGAGGGACTGAATGTAGAAAACCTACCAGAGCCCACAGAAATGAAGTAAACAGATTCTGAGGAGCAATAGTGCTTCACATTCCCAAAGGAAGACATGGTGGTGTCTTTCGGGCCACCTCACTACAAGTGGCAAACTGCAAGAGGTTAGAGAGGAATGTTAAGAACTGGCTTCCATTACATTATCCTTGTTTTCTGAAAGCCTGAAAAGTGAGCAGTTTGGAAAAACTATAGGAAGCATTGATAATCGATGCTGTTATCACATCTTCTCTGGCAACCTTTTGAGAAGCATGTCCTCAAAGCTTTCACAGTGAATGTTAAAATGCCAAAAGGAAAATGAAAGAGCGAGCAATTCTTTCATCTGATATAGGAGGAACTGTGAGGAAGAAGGAAACCCAGTAATGAAACCCATCTGATTATTAAGACTATACAAGAATATTCAAAGAACATATTTTAGAAACAAAATGTGTTTCCTTGGGTGCTTTGCTCTCTCTCAGTCCCTACACAGAGGACTCACGCAAGACGACTTTTTTTCCCTCCCAAAGGTATGAAGCAGAGAAGTCACGCAGGCAGGGAGTGCAGGTTGATGTGGAGAACCTGCGGAAGGAGCTTGATGGCCTGACCATTATAACAACAGACCTGGAAATGGAAATCGAGGGCTTGAGAGAAGAGCACATCCTCAGGAGGAAAGACCATGAGGAGGTAGGAAAAGTTCCACTTGGTAAAACCCTATCACACAAATCTTTGCTAGCACGTAATTAACTTTGAGGAAGATCCACAGTCTATAAATGGGATTGATGATTCAGAACCAAACCGTGTTTCTACACAGGCCAATGAGAGTCAGATGAAGCACAAACTTTGTGTGCTGCTTTACCCACTAACCTGGGATTTCAGAGGATAACATTGCTGTATTTTCTCCCACTCGTTTTCGAGCCACCTATCCATCTGTCATACATAGCTAATAATATCTTACGTATTTGATAGAAATGTCCTCAGAAATACTTAGATATAAATACACACAGATTGCAAGTAAGTAGGAATTGTTCCTGCTACAATTTTCCTCCACTCTGGATATATCATTTCACACAATCACAGAGCACAGACGAGTGGCTGAGGTTGGAAGGGACCTCTCGAGTTCACGTCAGCCAGCTGACCTGGCTAAACCATTCCAATGGGAATGGTTGCTGAAATCAAGTCAAAGGATTTATTCTTGCAAACCCCTGACCACAGTCATTAGATAATACTAACAATTATCCAAAAACACACAGCTCTGCATCCTCCTGGAGCTAGAGCCCTGTGGGCCTTGTTATTCCCACATATACAATACCACTGCTTGACACTGTTTTCATTTTGCTTGGTCTGACATTGTTTTCAGTTATTACCTAAGGCAGAACCAAACATCCTACTCAGGATCTGTGGACTATTAGAATGGATAGTAGAGAGACGAGGGTTACACAGCAGCAGCTGAAGCTGCCTTTGGCTGTAGTGTCCTTATATGCTTACAGCCAATGATACTACTGAACAGCTGGAATAAAACAGTTCTTGGAAGCAGGGCAACCACCAGAGACATTGGTCTGGCCAGTTGATCTGCATTTTGGAGGCCGTGATGTCTTGATCTGCATTTTGGAGGCTGTGATGTCATACCCTGAAATGCTGCTTTGCCTGGGTGCTTGTGAAAATGGTACCTAGCACATACGACTGTGCTACAGCAACAGGAATGTTCCCAGACCTGCTTGACTTGTCCTGTAATTATGTTGTTTACACAGTAATTATATGCTTTAATCCAATTATTCCTTTAACAATTACACAGAACTTTTACATTGCTCTCCTGTAAACTTACAGTTCCACAAATATTAACATACAGGGGAAGAAAGATGAAATAACTGTTAGATTTTCATTAAAGATTTGGGGTTCCTAATAGTTAAATAAATAAAAAATGGCAGTGCTTCAGCAAGCATTTATCTGCCAGAAACGTTCTATGAAGAGATATTCTCACCTGGTTTTTATTGAGCTCTCTGGCACAGTTTTGCAAAGCACCAGATGTAACTCACTGGTATAAGTCACATCACAGTATTATTCATATGTCAATTCTCCAAATAGCATTAACTGAATATAGATAACAAATAACGTACCATCAGGAAAAATCCTTGAGGTATTTCGTGAGAGGGCGGAACTGAAGGAGACAAGAGAGGGATGAAAACTTTCCACCTTCATAAACAAGTTTGCTTGTTTCCTCTGCTAATATATGAATAGAACATGGAAGCAAATCGCTCATCGCAAGACTTCAAAGTCAATGTAAAAGTAAACGCAGCACCTCCTGAAGATTTAGCCAAGATTCTAGCAGAAATAAGAGAAGATTATGAAGCCATCATTGAAAAGAATCGTCAAAGCCTGGACAGTTGGTACAAGGAACAGGTAATGGCTGATTTCTGCTCATTTCACAGATGTTGCTGTATGTGACTGACCAAATTCAGCAAGCTTTCCTCTTGCCTTTGCTCCCTAGAGCGCAGTGATGTCTCTGGCAGCAACCCCAAACCCAGAGCAGATACAGCGCAATGAGACTGAGATCAAGGATCTCACACGTACGTTACAGTCCCTGGACATCGAGCTGCAGGCACAGATGAGTAAGGTATCAACTGCAGACATCTCTGGCTGATTACTTCATATATTCTCAGAAACAGTCGTGAACCAACTCTTCATTTAAACCCGTAGTGCAGTGTAATTTCACTGTAGTTATTAAAGTATCAGTGAAATTGC
The DNA here is from genome assembly GCA_024733675.1 of Psilopsiagon aymara. Classification (NCBI taxonomy): domain Eukaryota; kingdom Metazoa; phylum Chordata; class Aves; order Psittaciformes; family Psittacidae; genus Psilopsiagon; species Psilopsiagon aymara. Next base: position 77,985 of record JANRGW010034357.1, on the reverse strand, counting down.
TGTGAAATTTGGACCACACTTGACATTGCTGGAGTATGTAAAATAGATTTGAGACCATTGCCAAGAAGGGAAAACTTGATGTCTCTCCTTAGAACAAAGTAAGAGGTACTATCATGGGATAGCCGACTCCATGATCTAGAAAGAAAATATGTCCTAGAAGACAGATAGTAATAAAATTTCATATTTATAACCCCTATTATAATACATGAAATATATGAACTGTGAAAAATGGTGGGAGATCTTCACAAGTGTAACTCAGTTCTTGTACGGTTCAAGCTCACATACTCATGGCTTGGAGACTTCAGAGCAATTCTGGGCAGTGAAGGCAAGACAGACAAAGAATCATCAGTTCCAGGGGCGCAGCCTGTGAGCAGAACCACGCAGGGGTAAATCACTCAGGTTTTGCCTCTCATTATGCACACACGACACAGCCTTATGATCCTGCTGTCTTCACAGGAATAGTCATGCAAATGTCTGAGTGTTTAAATTACCACAGTCTTAATTTTGCAATCTTTTAGCTAGAGACCAAATTTGCTGGCATTTCTGCCCTGTGACTACCACATAAACACTAATCATGGCATTGGTATTATCTGCTCCGTCAGAAACACATGCTGGAAGATACCTTGGCTGACACTCGGAATTACTACGCTGTTGCGCTTCAGAACATGCAGCAGATCATCTCCAAATGTGAGGAAGACCTAAGCCAGGTTCGTCATGACATTAAGCAGCAAAATAACCAATACAAGGTTCTTCTTGGGATCAAAACCCGCCTGGAGAAGGAAATTTCCACCTACCGCCTGCTGCTGGAAGGGAATACTGACGGGTAAGGCAGAGCCGCCTGGACTGGAACAGATGAGAAGAGAGTTCTCATATTCGGGTTATTTATTTGTTTGTTTGTTTATGCTTAATCAAAGCTTGTGAGCTGCAGCCTACATCAAGGGTTGGTATTTTAATGGGATGGATCATAATAAAAAGCCCGAACCACTTGGTACACAGAGAAACCTGTATCCATGGGATTGGGATTACCTAAATTAATATCAGTTTTTATTAAAGACAAAACCAATCCTACATTCCCACAGCATGCCTGCCTCAGCAGAGGAGAAAATGCCAAGCTCAGTGAAATTCAGAGCCATTTCCTATATTTCAAATTCTAGATCAAAAAGAAGCCTGAAGACAAGTTTCAATTTTTTTTGGCTGGTCACAAGCACACAAATGGGCAGAGAGCACATTCCGACGCCGATGGGCTGGCTGCTCCCCCATCCCTGCTGCGCCTGAAACCTCTGCTTGTAGCAATCCTGGAGCCTCTACTGCTGATTCTCTCACCTTGTATACAGAGTGTTGTCTTCTTTGCCCCAAATCAGAACAAGGAAGCTTAGCAGCCTTTAGAGCTGACAATCTCAGAGAGGCAGCAGCACAGCACCAAGTACAGGGATATTTGTCAGAAGCCAAAGGGGGATCAGGTTGAGGAACCGCTGAAACAGGCAGAACAGGGCAGCTGCCCACAGCAGAACAACAGTCAGTGTCCACAGGACTGGCTCCAGGTGAGAGTACCAGTACCTGAGACTACCCCAAGAGGAAAAATTCTCGTGGTGTAAAAGCATCATGTGGTTCTCTTTTCCCAGTGGTGGGAGATCTCCTTAGAATCAGTGAGCAGAAGGGAATGGAGAACTTCTGGAAATCAGCATAATCATTATTTTTCCTCTCTTTCATTATCTTTACAGGATCGCAAGAAAATGTGACGCAAGAGCCAAAGGTAAAAGTCCCCTATTTTGTTCTCTATAGAGAAACTCTTCATTATTGTTATCTCCAATCAAATTCTACTCAGAATAATGTTACCTTTCCATGACTGAACTGTGAAAGGTTTGCAGACCGATTGCTGCGCATGCTTCAGAATGACCTCTGCTACTCAAACACAAGTGCAAAGCTCAGACTCAAGACTAAAGCTCTCATGGCATAGGAGGAGGCACAGAGACTCCATTTAGTGACTAAAACTGTATTAGGGCTTGAAAGCAAGCAGTAAATCTGCATGTCTGGAAACTCACATTCCGGCATGAGCATGACCTACAGACATGTAGGAGAATCTGCTCTGAAGTCAGATTTGCATTGGCTGGGATGGAGCTGTGTTATTCATTTGCCCTGACCTGGACAAGACTCAGGGTGACTTTCTGGCAATACATTTCACAAAGAGCAATAATAAGTATTGACCTAAAGGGCAACACGTAAAGATAAATCAGTTAAGGAGGCAGCTGTTAAATGACTGTAAATGAAGCTTTCCCTGCATCAGCTTCTCTCAGCGTTGCTTCTTGTCTAATTCAGCTCTCTTCTTCTTTCAGAACATGCTGGGCTGACCAAACGGAAGATCAAAGCAATTGTCCATGACAGTGTGAATGGGCAGGTGGTGTCCTCCACCATCAATGAGATCCACCAGCAACCATGATAGAAAGCTCTGCTGACTCCTGGCTTTCTCGGCAGCCTGAGCTCTGACAATCCTCATGCACATCTATGTGCTGTATGTTGGTCTCCCTGTGTGTAAAACAGGGGTCCTCTCCTATTGAGGAGAGACCTCATATGGTGTGCATAGATCAAAGGTGCCCCACAGAGTTAGGTAGAGCTGATATTGTAAATTTAAAGAGCTTTTAGTCATCAAAATGCCAAAGAAAAGCTATTCAATGGAAATGACTGGCTGAGCTGGTAATATATGTATTATGCACATCTCACTGGGGCATGAATCTCCATCTGTGATTCATTTATTGCTCTGCAAATTGACTATAATTTAAAGTGAATAATCTCTCAGCTTTTCTCCTGGTCTGATGTTTCTCAGCATATACCTCACTGCAGCCAATAAATTCTTTTCCATTACTTGTTCTGGTCACTGGAATTTCCTATTTTGCTTTTCCTTACACATGCACCAGTCCCAAGTGGCAGGTTACTGACACAGGTCAGGACCGCAGAAATCTCATTGTGTCAGGAGGTGTAAAATTGGAAGGACACGACAAAGAAGACAAGAAGTGGCACAAGGTACACGTGACATTTGCATAAGCAAAACTATTAGCCTTCCCTATATACAACATTTGACTGTCACCGTTTGAAACAGCATTATTAGTAGCATTAAAGTACACTCACTTTACTGCAGCAGTCACCTGAGAAACATTTCTTTGTTCTTCAGCTTTAGAGAATTTTTCTGCAACTGCCTTCACACCCACCCCTTCCTTCAAAGATCACAAACACTTTTCCAGATACTTTCAGTCTTTTTCAGCGACACATTAAATTCAAAAAGCCATTTCAGTTATTTGCTTTCACATTAATGTTCCCTGGGTTTGGTGATGGGCTTGGTGGTCAGGACAGAGCGGTGTATGCAGCGTGCTCTATGGGCAAGGGAGAGACCCAAATGCTTAAGCCAAGTTCAAGCTTCTTCTCCTTCCTCCCATCAGCCCAAGCACTGCTCAGCAGGAGACCCTCATAGCAACACGAGAACTCCCAGTGACGCACAAAGCCAAAAACTGAGCAGAAAGAGGACTATTATTAGGTCTGTTAGAGGAAGACTGTAAAGTAGAACGAAGAGAGACAAAACGGAGCACAGTGAATGTCTGTACAGATTTGCATTCCAAAGTCAATGTCTGCATATAAACCAGTGCGTTCAGGGCAGTCTCATATTCATGAGCAAAACTGTCATTGTGCTCTTTCATACCCGCTCCTAAGGCACTCTAAGGCAGGATTCCTGCTCCCAGCCCTCCTTTGAAATGAGGCTTACAAAAGAAAGTGGAAATTTCAAAGAAAATGCAGATTTATTATAAACAAAGTCCATCTCTGTGATACAATGTTTTCTTACCGGCATGTTAGGACCAGTTCATGATTCCCCTTCACTTCCCCCCACAACTCTCCACCCTTGTTGCACAAAGAGATCCCAAAAGCATTGAATGGATTACCTAATGGTTTCTTTAAATTGGGTAAAACTTGTAGTACAGGATTAGTAACTCTTGGCTAATTAACAATGTCCTTCCTTATGGCTTACCAGATTCAACAAGCCAGACATGGCGTTCGCAGCACCTGGACAAAACGTACCCAGGTTTTCTTGAACACTTTTCTCTGTTACTTGAAGCCATATTCCTTTATCTCATTTACAGAGCACAACCCCGTTGCTGTGATACAAGTAATTATTATTACTTCCAAATCAAAGGGAAGTATCTCTGCTTTGTGCTAGGTTCTGCTTGCACTAAACTACAAGGAAAGAAGGAAAACCAAAAAATGGACATGCTTTCTAGAACACACCCATCCTTCCTTTACATTCCTGAGCAATACATTGCCTTTACTCATGCCCTAGTGTCCCCTCACACAGTGGCAGAGATGCTGCACACTCCGGTGTTAGGCCTGGCTACACTCCCAATGACACTGGCCAAACTGTGGCAGAATTCCCCTTCTACACCACTTCCCCACTGGCTTTAACCTTCTTTCACCCCTGTGCCGGTGCATTCTGTAATGGTCAGCCCAGCACAGCTCACACTGACCTCACAGTTTGTTCTGTTTACAAACATCAGTACAGGGCCATAGCTCTAACTCATTAAGTAAACCAGGCAGTCCTTAGGCACACCAACACTGGTTACACTACATTCTGGTTTCTAAATAAAAGCAGTATTCCATGGCAAAAGTGGGTTATTTCTGGAGGATTTTTCATGGCTTTAGAATACTCCGTAGAACTGCAGATTTCCTTTCTGTTCCAGGTTATGATAGCTTGTCCCCAGCCATATGCTGCCCCATATCTAGTGGTTATTCACTATTTCTGACCTTGCATTCTGGCAGATAAGCTATGCTTTTCTAAATGTATTAGGGTATGTCTGCACCCTACATAATAACTAATGATACTTATATTTACCACTTGCATGCACTGGTACCATTCAGTTCTCAGAACATGCCAAGAGATGAAGTTAGGGAGATAATAAAGGGGGGTAATAATATTATCATTCCCATTTTATTGCTTGAGAAACTGGAAAAGAGATGACACAAGTTGCTCAAGGCTGCAGAGAAAGTCACTGATAGAGACTAAATGAGACTTCATCACTTCACAGCTTCTACTTACCCAGCTATTAGATAATATAACTTCCCCAAGAGTCATTCTCTAGTTACTGCAACACTTTCTGTACCTGATGGCACAGAAGAGAGAACCTGATGGATTCATTTCCAGCATGTTCTGCTGGGCAAGACGCTGCACACTGATGATGGTCTTCAACGTACATGTGCCAATAGCCCTACCCATCAGTCCATACAGAGCACTGGGCCTGGGTGCCTTTGGAGATGTTGTACTGCTTGTGAAACTTTAAAAAAGAGATGGCGTATGTGCTCCTTCCTCGTAGTCTCAGATCAGTGTCTTGAAGGAAAGGAAACCTTAAGGAGTGTGATTCTGTATTGCTTGAAAAATAGTTCTAGTAATACTTTGTATTAAAACTGATTAAACTCCAGTAGCTGGGATTTATTCTGCTTCAGTATTAAATATACACAGAAGTGCTGTTTCAACATCAAAGCAGCAACTGACCCAGGCCCAAAGAAACTGCAGTTCTAAAAGCCTGAAGTATCACACACAATAACCCACTCGAGGTGAACGTAAACCATTTCCCATAAATGGAATAGGATAACAAAAAAATATCAAGAGAAGAGAATGTCCTTTCTAAGCCTAAAGGAATGATGTAACAATACTCTTGCAAACTAACAAGCCACAGGAGCTCACAGTCTATAAAAGGAGGCTGAAACCATCCGCATTCACAAATCACTGCTTGTAGTTTCACCTGCCATTTAAGGAAGTCCTGCACTAAATAATCCTCCAAGGTGATTTATAACAGACTTGACTGCACTCCAGGACATGTATGAGTCAGAGCTCATTTCACTTGTAGAAATGGTAAAACTTATTAAGGTGTATTACAATATGCAGCTTTGGTAAGTGAATTGTTGATCCCCTGGAAGAAGTCTGCAGTGAGGTAATGCCACAGTGGTTTGTGCTATTAATCACACATTCTTTCTGGTGATGTGGCCATACATTGGCAGGTTTCTTTTTTATTTATGAACAAGACATTTCTCTAGAATGCAAAATTTCTGCTTTCTGTTGCCTTGTTAATCCAGGTGCAGTTAATGAAGTCGTTTCAGAAAGAGAAGAAAAGAGAATCCAGCATTTATAGCACTGCTACAACCACTGTTCACATGCTATTACTGAAGGAGAGAGAATAGGTAGAAGAGCCGGTAAAACATTTCACAATGTCCACGCCCTGACCTATAAAGGTTTCTACAGTTTTGCTGGGAGATGCCTGGTCCTGCGGATGAATCACTTAGCAAAGGGAAGGATCTATAAACAGGGAAGCAAGGGAAGAATAAGGCTTGAGAGGTCTGCACCCCCCGTTCTCCCCACGTCCAGAGTTACACACCAAAAGCATCTTAACTATTGACTGTACTCGTACTTCTGGCTCTGTGAAATGACATGTGAATTTTCAGTATGCATTGCTTCCTCAGAATTCCTTCCGCAGTACATTTCTTCATTCCTTTTCAATGTGGATTCTTGAGGTACTTTTAACTTTATGGCCACAATGAAATGAGCCTCTTAAGCCACACATCCAGGGGCTGTCATAAAAAATGTTTGCCCAAATATCATATTAAACAGAAGCATCAACATCTCACAGTCTGCTGCCCCTGTGACAGCAGCTCATAGCACTAGACATGACCTAATGGTGAAGCAGGTGCATGGCTGCTCCTTCTGGATATATTAATTTGCCTTTTGAAAGTTTGAATATGCATCAGAAGCTTAAAGGCATGAAATCATACCATCAGCTGTGGCAAAGGCACTTTCAATAACTATCTAGACTTCAGGGGTAATTGTTTTTTGCTTTCCAACATCCTCAGGACAAGTCAAAAGGCCATTTGATAGGCTGTTATTCGGCCCTATAGAAAGCAATATATCATTTGAGAAACATGTATTCGCATTGAGAGGAATAATTATTTGGAGCAGGCATGGAAAAGAAGGAGGAACAAACCAGCTGCAGTGGCTGACAACTCTACAGTGCTTCTCTGGAGCAGACACTCATAGTCTGCTGCTCTTAGAGACTAAGTCCCCGCGCCGGCTCAACCCTGCAGCCCTGCAGCATGCACACAAGACATTAAAGCATGAAAGGCATAAAACAAACACCCTGGAAGCAATTCAGCTACCAAGATATTCTGTGAGCTTACACGTTCCACTGGAAATAACATTGCTGCTATGCAGGAAAAAAAAAAAAGACGTAAAAACAAACCCAAAGAAACCTTTTCTTTCATGTCTAGAGTTTACTGCTCACTGAAAATTAAGATACTCAAGCATTAGTCATAAAGGAAGGGGCATAATTCAAAGGGATAATGCACATACCCGTCCTTAGAAATTCAGCTTTCAAGATTTAGACAGCTGTATGGTACTTGTTGCCACTGCTTACAAGCTCACTGCCATACACAAGGCTAAACTCCCGTAATTACACCTCGTGGCTGGGAAGAGAAACATTACTTCAAACATCTGGCCACAAGAATTATGCAAAATATTTTTCTTCTGGATATAGGAGCAGAAAAGTGGGTAATATGTGAAATTCTGTTATGTAATCCGGGAATTTCATTAACTGCGTTCAGGCTCCAGCACGGAGCCTCCCGAGGCCGCGAGTACCACGCAGTTGGGAACGCGGACCTCCTTCGGAAGGCGTGTGGTGGCCTCTAGTGACAACCAGGCGGATACACACCAGGCGCCGGGGCAGGCGCTGCGGTGGATCCTCTGCTGCGGGTATCTGTGCCCCCTGCCAGGCTCCTCAGACTCGGAAGCTGCTCAAGCGTTTCTGTAAGGGCCATTCCCCAAAGCGCACAACCTTCTCAAGGGCAGTACTGAGATGGATTTTCAGCCTGTTTTCATTCCTGTCCCGTTGTTGTTTGGATACCCGATACACAGATCCTGAACCTGGGACAGTAGTTCTGCCCATGGAAAAACTGTCAATTTTACCCTGCACATATACCCTTGAAAACTAAAGCCGTGTTTCTCCCGGTTTGGGGTTCTGACACGACCTAAGTCGGGTCCCTAACACACAAGGTTTGGGTTTCATAAAGGCTAGCAAAAAGAAAACAGACACAAAGGTGAATACAGGCAGGACAGTGCGTGAGAGTCCGTGACTGTCTCCTCTGCTGCGCTATCAGTGTGTGCATGTATTTGCACAGCGCCATAAAAATCCTATTTGCTTACTGAACCAGATAAATAGGTAAGATTTTCTCACGCATACAGAACTATTCCAACATTACAGAACTGAGAAAAGCAGGAAGCTGGAATGTTCTGCAGCTTGCTGGCTTTCTCATTCCACTGAGCCCTCAGTTGCACGTAACTTCTACAAGGGGAAAAGATCTGCCTGGCAGTCTGTTAGATCGTATTAGAGCTGATACTAATGAACCTTTTAGGGGAGAAAAAGAGAAGGTTCATTTGTATGGCCCGGAGCTGTTGTTGTTGGCACTGCAATGTGATCCTGCTGGAGGAGAGCAGCCGGGACAGGAAAGGCAGCTCCTCACTTTGTTTTCAGCCTGTGGCTGGGGAAGGATGTAAGCAACCCATGTCCTATGCATCACTCCAAGATCTGGAACACATCTTCAAGTATCATGCTATTTGATTTTAAGTTTGTTTTCAGGATGGAGGATTCTCCTAAGGCCTTTTTTTTTCCATTCATTTCAAAAAATAATAATTTTAAACCATATCTACATGAGAAATTCACTCAGATTTTCCCCCAAAAGCTCATCTCACAACTGCTCCCTTGACTGTAAGCCACTTGTCTGGCACAGATCAGGAAGTAACTTCTCACAAGTAAGTAAGAAGAGAAGGGGAATTTCTCAGACACAGAAACATTAAACACTGAAATATGGCTGCAATATTGAACAAGGAATTCCTCTTCCTTGACTGGACACTGTACAGTGGAAGCCTTTCAGGACTGTGTTGTCAGAGATCTCCCAGATTCAAATTCTTATGACACAAAATCTAAACTGAGATCAGCCACACAGTTACAGTGATGTGCAAGTGGGCCCCAGGTTTCCCTCCTGAGCTGGAACCTCACTAAAAACTGAACTAAAAGACTTTTATTTAAATCCTTCAGTCAGCCAAAAGAAAAGCGATGCTTCACCTAAAGGCAGCCCAAACGCAGAACCAAAGCTGGGTGTGTCTTTTTTCCTTGAGCTCTCAAGTGTAGTTACCCACGACTGGTTAGTGAAGGTGAGTAATACTAAATGGCATGCACACGTTATCATAACCCTGCAAGACTTATTTTTGCTGCTCTCCAAGACACATTAAACTCATGTCTCACAGGTGATATTTCTTCATGAAATCAAACAATTGATTACTGTTGCCATGAATGTTTTATTATCCGTACACAAAAACCATTCAGCAAGCACGTCACTGACAGGAAGCATTACTCATGATCAGGGACTGTCCTCTGCAGAGCATTCACAACCCAGTTTTGAGTTGGAAACTGCACTGCTGAACTAAAGCACCAGCAAAGGGTTAATGGCACTTCTTCAGCACCGATCAGAACTGCAGACACCAGACGGTTTTAGATTGCTCAACGCCGATTTGAGTAACTTACTGTTACAACCAATATCATTTCAAAACAATAACTGGAAGGCAGCCCATATTTTTGCAGATAATACCTGGGCATAGTCCATCCCCCAGTGGAGCTGGTGGCTGCTCCCGAGGATGGAGCCGTGAGGAGCCGCTTGCCCTTAGCCCATCTGGGCCTTGCCTTGCTCCCAGCTACTGGCATAGGTAGAGCCCTTGGTGCACACTCCTACAGTCACCAGCGACTCATATAACCCATCACGATATTCCATGAAAGGAACTACTGAAATACAAAACCAAACCAGGAGCAAAGCCCACCTCTGGTGTGAATGATGCCTATCCTGGTCTTAGGAATATTCTCACAAATATTCTGGCTTATATTTTAGAACAGATGCCTCCACAAAATGCTAAGTGCAGAGAAATTGTCACTTAACAATTTGGAGAACACTAAGAAAATTCAGCCCAATAACCTGCGTGTCTGCACAACACGACTGAGCCATGTTTCCAGTTGCATTGCCCTGGCACACTTTTGCTTAATAGTCAAGAGAATTCTGGAAGGAAAACAATTGCTGAGCTTTCAGCTTGGCCTAAAGTACCAGAACACAAGGCAAACGCCTGCCCTAATCCTGGTGCCATTTCAATTCAGATCACCGTATTGCTGAAGTTAGAAGAAAGTTTAGGAATGTTTAAACATCAGTGAATTTTATTTCTCTATCAATCTAAAATGTATTTTTATGCTATTCTTGCATTTCTAAATAGTATCCAGCTTCTGTATTATTTCAAGCATCTGCATTCATGTACCAACACCTGCAGATGGCTTTTGCTATTCAAACTACACAGCTGCTTCTCCATATGGAGCTGGGATAGTTGTGAATACACAGATTAGGAATTTGACCCACACACAAAAGCCAATCTCAACCTGTTTGCATTTCAAGGCAAACATGAAAGCTGATAACCTTTGCTATTTGCTCAATAAAACAAAAACAAAAAAAAAAGGAATTTTCAAATGGTATTCTTAGGAAAAATACCATCCAGGTAACATGGAATGCAATTTTACTACATATTAAAAAGACAAAGAAGAATGTTTACCACAAAACACTGCCAGAGATGCAGACAGTGAAATACAGAGCCAAGAGATGCAACTGTAGCAAGATATCTTACTGTATTCCTCTTGAAGCACTAGAGGTGTAAACTCTGCCCTACTAACACGATCAATTCTTACTCATTCTGAATATTTTTAATGAACCAAAGATTGAGTTTCTATAGTGACAGGCCAAATGATATGACTAGTGTACTTTGGTTTCAACTGTCATAAATGTTTTTCATTATCAGTTACACCCAAAGAAGTTCAAGGTCCACAGACAATCCACAGCATCCTCCTGCAGTAAAGTCCTGCCCTGAACACTTATCACTTTGGCCTGGCAGATGCCTGTTCTGAGAAGAACCAAGTACAACAGCTTCACTCTTTGCCTTAATATTCCAGGTCAGGTGTTCCCAAAAATGTGGGGATGCTTCCAGTACACAGTTTAGTGTCTCCAAAGCGTAGTATCTCACCAGTTTCCTTGCCCCAAGGTTGAATAGCAGCTGTGCTCACCAGTACAAGCAATACGTGTTCGTTCATTGTTCTACCTGACATTAATAATACACTAAAGTACTGGCAGTGCAATGGAAACTTGTTCTGCTCTAACTTGGGCTTCAGGAGGGCTGGAAGATCATTATATTGGAAACTTGATCTCAACGCTTCCTGCTGCTCTGTGGCCCTCAGTGGCTCATATGTGAACTAAAGTGAGCAGTGAGGATTTTAAATACTCCTGTTCCTATTTATTTATAGACAAAGCAATAATCTTCCTGCTTAATTTCAACCGTATTGACAGCCAGAGTTCATCTGGTAACGGTTTTCTGATACTAAAATGAATGCATATTCAATGCAAGCTAACTACAGCATTCACCTTCTAATTAGTTTGAATAGTGGCTTGTGCCTGCTAGAAAATGAATTAAGTACAGATGTCTCCATTCTAATAATTTATACACTGTCCTCGGCTATCCTGAGGCCCAAACTGTTTCTTACTCAACAGAAATATATTCTTAATTGCACATATAAATATTTTAAGTCTCTTGTCACATATAGTCAACTCTCATTTTAATTTCATACACTGCAGATGGGTGTAAGAATCTGCTTGTTTGTTCAAAAGGACTATAGAGGATATGGCTGCAGGTACACTGTTGTAAATGATTCAACAGTTGATTTGTGCTTTATCTTTTAATCCAAATGATAACAAAGCAAGCCAAATTACCTGGGGAGTTCTTCTCAAACACAGAGGAGCAGCTGAAAACCCTGGTACTTTGTATGGAGTGTGGGGGCAATACACTGTGTGCTGCTTGTGCTGACACAGGTTGCATTGTGTGTCAACAGAGGTGGGGTTTATAACTATAGTGCTTCCTCTTTGAAACACAGTATAAAGGTTTACAGAGCACACACTGTTCTTCACTGCCGCTGCTCTCTGTGAGGACTGAGCTGTTCCAGATTAGAAGACAAAGAACCCCAATGGCATTCTCTACCAGAAGCTCCCGCTTTCACCCTCCAGCGCCCAGCATCAGCGGGTTGACCTCCCGGCAAACAACCATCCAAAGGATTCAGGCACCCAGTGTCTATGGGGGGGCTGGTGGCTACGGCACCCGCATATCCAGCAGCACCAGCTATGGGCAAGGCTTCGGGGGCAACTTCCAGCTGAATATTAGTGACAATGATGTGCTGCTCACTGGCAATGAGAAATCAACAATGCAAAACCTAAATGACCGTTTGGCTTCGTACCTGGAAAAGGTGCGTTCGCTAGAAAGGGCGAACTCTCAGATTGAAAAGCAGATCAAGGAGTGGTATGAGAAGAACACCACAGACGTAAGGCATGACTATAGCTCATACTTCAAAACCATTGAAGAGCTCCAGAATAAGGTAAGATATCACACAGCCGTCTCTAAATCCATGAATTGAAACTATTGCAGAGATAAATAATAATCTACTGTAGAGAATGCCCGTACCCACACTGCAGCTCTCTCAACTGAAAAACAAATGCTTTACTTTGCTCAGATACAAATTAGTGCCAGATTTTACATAATCTATAATACCAGTACATGCCTGAAGATGTGAGCAATCTCAAACAGGAAAAATCTCTGAATTGAAATGAATTCTATTTGCCTTATGGATTTTACATATTTAAATACAGTTTAGCATCTGCCAATTCCAAAGTGGATTTTTTTTAGGAAAGAATGCCAAACAATCAGAAAAAGGAGAGCTCAGTACTTGAAAGAGTGAATTCCTGCTATAAACAATAAAATATCCCAACAAAAGTCAGCTGACAAATTTGTCAAACTATGTTTCCAGTGAACTTCCTTAAATCTTCCCCTTGCACCTTTCACCAGTTCCTTTTTCTGTCCTTTAAAGGCAGATCCCTTCCAAAGAGCAGTTCATCCCAACTGTTTTTTATACCTATTTATGACAGGATAATTTGTCCTTTAGAGAACCCTAATTCCTTCTACGTACTTCAGAGGGAGCTCAGCTTAAACCCAGAAGACTAACAACAGCTAAAGTTAAGCGAGATGAAGCCCAAATGCAGTATTTATTTCCAGCAATGGACCAAGTGTGCATTTATGCATAAAGATTCATCACTTTTCAACCACCCCTTTTCAGATTGCTGCTGCGCAACTGGAAAATGCAAGGCTTGTTCTGGAGATTGACAATGCCAAACTGGCTGCTGATGATTTTAGACTGAAGTAAGTTCCATGATCCTTTCATGAACTCTTTCATGCTGCTCTTATTCATGAAAAAGAAAAAACTAACAGTGAAGGGTGCAGTAGCTACTGATTCATTTACACCAACAGTTGCACTTTCATGCTGACAAAGCAAGCCTTATTTTACAGGTATGAGAATGAACTCCTGCTCAAGCAAAGCGTCGAGAGTGACATTAATGGGCTGCTACGAGTCCGTGATGACTTGACTTTGACAATATCTGACTTGGAGTCCCAGATTGAAAGAATGAATGAAGAACTCATTTTCCTTAAGAAGAACCATGAGGAGGTGAGAGCAGCTGAACACGGTCAGGGAGACATCTGTTTTAAGTGCATAAATAAGGTCAGACTCATTAGGAACAGGAAATCTTCTCAGGTAATCTGAAAGAATGTTACACTTATGGTGGAATTCAGCTTCAGATCAGCGCATCAAAATGTAGGTACCTATTCAAGTCTTTGAATGGACCCAGGGCTCTATTATACTCAGCTTCCAAACTTCAGGATAGAAAGATCCCTGTGGCTGATATTAATACAACCCTCCTTGCTGCAGGACGTTGACAGACTGCGCGAACATATGGGGGGCTCAGTTAACGTAGAGGTGGACGCTGCTCCAGGCCTGGATCTTGCAACTATGATGGAAAATATGAGAAAGCAATACGAAGAAATGGCAGAAAAGAACCGTCAAGAAGCCAAAGAGCGGTTTGAAAAGCAGGTAAGGTCGATTACCTAAACATCAGCAAGAGCCCCAGCCACGGCTAGGTGCGGTTTGCAGTCCCTCTGGTTTTCATTTCAGACCGAAGAACTGAACCAGGAAGTAGCAATCAACGTTGAACAGCTGCAGGCCCAGAGGAAAGAGGTCACCAACCGGAGACAGATCTTCCAGGGGCTGGAGCTGGAATTACAGTCCCAGCTTAACATGGTAAATGACAGTGTACTTGAAATCAGTACTGTGTTTAGTAGACAGTTACAGGGGTAAATATAGAAACCACGAGGCTTTTCAATCCAAATGTTATTTCAAACACAAAAATGTATCCTCTTGAATAATATATCTCTCTTCTCTTCCTCGGCTGCAGAAAAAGGCTTTAGAAGACACTCTGGCTGAAACTGAAGCACGTTATAGTTATCAGCTAGCCCAAATACAGGAAACAGTTGCCAATTTAGAAGCCCAGCTGAGGCAGCTCCGAGCTGACATGGAGGGGCAGAATAACGAGTACAGCGTATTGCTGGACATCAAGACTCGCTTGGAAATGGAGATCGCCACGTACCGCCGGCTGCTGGAAGGAGAGGACATCGGGTGAGGAAACACTCACACTTTGCTTATCGCTTTAGGTTCATGTGACAGCAAAGAACATTGCAAACACTGTCTGCAGTCTGGGAGAGTGGAAGTGTGAATCCTGCCAGGATTCTGCCTGTTCAGCTGCTCTGGCCATATCTGCATGAGCAGAAGTCACGGCACTGCAGAAATGAGCCTGCACATTAATTTCACCTATAGCTTATACTTAAACTTGGCAAGTTTAACAGAGAAAACTCATTTAAACACCTGGTTAAATGTCTTAATGAAAGGACATTACCTGTCCTGATCAAACACACGGGACGTGTACAAGGGGGTTTCTGCAGTATGTTACATGCCATCTATTTATATTCTTTAATTTATTATTTGAACAGACATTTCCAAGTGGAGGCATCTACAGAAGAGGCTGAGAAAGGTACGTCACACCAACTTCCTTATCTTTCAATGGCTGCCTGTTGAAATGTTATGGAATTAAGTAGCCTATATAAAACAAGACAGTTTCAGAGTAAATAATCAACCAGTGGAATCCTACACTACAAACACATAAACTACAGGGATTACAGAAATCCAGGTTAACAGCAAACATATCCATTCCAGGGTAAGGCAATTCCTAGGTTTTAGGCCTACAGCTCTGTGCTAAACAGAAGCAAAACTATCAAGAGGGATAGAGATATTCAACAGTGTCCACTATAGTATTTTAGGTTACACAGAGGATGCTCAAAGGAAGAGCATTCATGTTGTATGCACCTCAAAAGCTGACTTCACAGTAGCTGTGCACTGAAAAGGTGCCTTTGTCTAATTTCTTATTGCTGGGATTACTACAGTGATGCTATTCTGTCAATGGAGATTGCATTGAATTAATTCTCTGTTCAAATTTATTACCAGAATCAAGTAAAATTAAGAAGATCAAGACAATTGTAGAAGAGGTGGTTGATGGCAAGGTTGTCTCCTCTCAGGTCAGGGAGATTGAAGAGAAAATGTAAATGGCACCAGCAGAGAAGCGATGGCCTTGGAACTTCCCGGAGCTGATGTCAAAACTAAAAGACCTTTATAATGAATCCAACCTAATTCTCCCTAAGAAACAGAAGGGTTGAAAAGCCAAACTATCAAATCTCAATCTTTTTTTCCTGTGTGTGTGTGAGTGTTAATAAAAATTAGTAAGTTACAACGTACAAGATTTTGGGTTTACTTACATAGTGACTAAATACCTTGATAAAAACAAATCAGCATGTTCTCCATGTGTAGCTGTTGCTAAGAAAGAAAGACCGAGGTATTAGGCTTTTAGTTACATTTCAAAATCTGCTCAGTAGAAACTAGAAAGTCAAATGCCTTCTAGCAGGGGTTTAGCAGAGCTTTTCAAATTGTCTAAATGGACTTCAGAAAAATACCAACACATCTCTCACTGTGTGAGCTTCAAATCACTGAAGCCGATGAAAAGTCACGAGATGAAGACATGGGACAGAATCTACGGCTGTGCCCAGCAAACTGCAGAGTGTCACAGGCTTGGCTCGAAGCACGAGGAGAACTTTTCCCTTGTGTTTTCACACAGTTCACTTCATCAACCAGTGCCTTAAGTTTTCTCACACTTTCAACACATTGAAAAATGAGGAGGTTTTAGAAGAGAGCTGCTATTCCTGAAACCCTGATGGACACCCCCTCGAAACAAAAGGAATTTACCAGACAGAGACGATACACTCTCTAAGATGTTCATTTAATTACAACCCAAAGTTTAGCAATCTGTTTTTTTCCTATGTACCAGCACAAGTAGATTTGGGTTTAAAAATGCATTCCAATGTCGATTCAGTGCACCTTTTCTATACCATTCAAATGTAATGCAGCTTCACTTCAGTAAAACCACAAAGTGTCAATCTGCATTTCTTAATACATTAAAATGAATAAAGAAATTGAAGAAGCCTATTTATTGTTTTTCACTCTCTGTGAATGTTCATATCCCCTGGGGCTACAGCAGGCACAGGTATTTTACCAATAAGACTGTATTTTGCCTTCCAGTTCAGCAGTGAAAGGACCTCGGTTCACCAACTTGGTTCAGCCTTCCCACCACACCTGCATGTCCCCTGTCCCGCGCGGGCAGGTCCCTGATGCCTCACCCAGCTCCTCACTCCAAGGACTCCACACTTTCCTCTTGACAACATAAACACAAAACCCTCTTCCTTTGAAATCTCACCTGCCTGGTGTGTTATTTACTGTAGAGAAACACCTGCCAAAGGAAATAATGCTTTGCTTTCACTCTCATGAGTCACTGATTCCGGGCTATCAATTTACTTCTACATAAATGCTTTACTTAAACCTTTGATCTACTGCTCATAATGCATTTCTGCCCCAAAAAAGCATCCGTGCTCTGGATGGGGATGAACTGAAATGAAAACACTTCAGTTGACAAATGCATTGATATAATTAAGCAAGGACAATGTAAAAGCAGTTCTCTGTTTACCAAAATAACGTCAAAGGAAAGGTATATTGGTTCTGAAGGGTTTCCATGCCTAAACCTTCACCCAGAAGAGCTGTATTTGAGCTTTAGATTTATATTATAAAAAGCACAAAATCCAGAAATAATTTGCCTGAGTTCGGGATCACAACAAACTATTCAGAAGGAACAATGGGAAGTTCCCAGCTCAGAAGTGTGAACTGTTGGTACACGCTCTGCATATTGCACAGAGACATTTTCATGATGAAAGGTTTAGTGCAGAAAACACAAATTAACTTGGGCATAATCAAGTCTATTTTTGTTTTCATATTAATGATCAATCTGCAGACCACATGCCTTATCACACACTTCTGCTCATCACTTCTCTTCCTTCTTATCAAACATTCAGGGAGCATCAGTCTGGCAGAGATTCATGCCAGAAATGTATTATGACTAGAAAAGCATTTCTGACATGCACACTGGCAAGGATGATATGAAAGGGATCACACCACTGGCTTAAGCTTACTCCTAGAATAATAGCCCCAAACCAAGAAAGTAATGAATATGTAATGCCAAAAACATTACTTAGGAAGGCTTTAAATGTGAAAATTTTACCCTCCATTGCACATGGCAAAACATGATCATGATATCTTTGCTCTCCTCCACCCATTTCCCCTCACACAGCAAACACCTGGAGGGCACCAGACTTCCACTCCCATTGGCAATTTAGACTGTCACGTATCATTTAGTTTGGTCAGGACACATTAAACTGATTTCTCCTCCAAGCGAAAAGGGGGAGAGAGAAAGAATTCAAGCTCTTCCCAAAAGGTGGGGACTACTTCTGAAACACCCCCTGCCTTCCTATATAAAGGTCCACGTGTTTTCCAATGTACCTTGCTCCACGCTGTGTGCTTCACCCAGCAGAGCAGAGCACCTCAAGCACCATGGCCCTCTCTGTGCGCACAAGCGGCGCATCCCGGCAGTTCTCTTCTCGGAGTGGACTTGGAGGGGGATCTCTGCGAATGTCTGGTTCTAGTGGAGGAGCAGGCTTTGGTGGCAGTGGACTTGCGTTTGGTGGTGGAGCCGGGGGAGGCTTTGGTGCTGCTTCTATGCTTGGCACAGGCTCTGGCTTCAGTGGGGGTTTTGCGAGTAGCTCAGGTGGAGGCTTTGGGAGCAGCTTAAGCAGCGGCTTTGGTGGAGGCTTTGGTAGTGGTTTAGGTGGTGGTTATGGCAGTGGCTTAGGCAGTGCTTTTGGTGGGGGGTTAGGAAGTGGCTTTGGTAGTGGCACAGGATCTGGTTTTGGAGGGGGGTTTGGTGGTGCTGGTACTGGGGATGGTGGCCTTCTTTCTGGCTCAAAAAAAGAAACGATGCAGAACCTCAATGACCGCCTGGCTGCGTACCTGGACAAAGTACGATCTCTGGAGGATGCCAATACTGAGCTGGAGCGCAAAATCCGCGAGTGGTATGAGAAAAGTGGCCCTGGCACTGGTATCCCTGGATCCGGGAATGACTACAGTAAATATTATCCTATCATTGAAGAGCTCCGAAACAAGGTAGCAAAGCCATGTACTTAACGTATCTTTACATTTGTATTTCAACTACTAACAGTTTGGATAGAAGTAACAAATTCCTTTCAGAAACCAAGAGAAAACCTATTCTACAGTGCCAACATTTGTAATCATCTCTGCCACAATGAAGGGGTATTGTGCAGAAGAAGGCAGTGATGAAATTCAGGTCTACAAACTCTTGCATATCCCAAAGTCTAAATGTGTGCTTAGGATGGCAGTTGTGTAAAGAGATATCCTGAGCTGCAAAGCCATTGGGCTAGAGAAGCGTTCCCTGAACGTTCTTTGTATTCCAGATCATTAATGCATCTATTGACAATGCAAGAATCATTCTGCAGGTCGATAATGCCAGACTGGCTGCTGATGATTTCAGACTCAAGTAAGTATGTCTTAATACTACAAAAACTTACTAATACTTTAAGGAAACCGTTACTTTGTATTTAAAAATCTTTTTTCCTTGTAGAATATTTCACATAACTTATACAATATTGTAATAATTATGCGTATTGAGATTTCACATTAAAAGCTATAGAAATAAATAGCAATACTTTGCATTTGACCTCATTAGCCACGTAAGAAGTCGTATTTAATTGCTGTGCTTCCAGGTATGAAAACGAGGCGGCTCTTCGCCAGAGCGTGGAAGCTGACATCAATGGTCTGCGCAGAGTTCTCGATGAGCTGACCTTGACAAGAGCTGATCTGGAGATGCAGATTGAAAGCCTGAATGAAGAACTGGCTTATCTCAAGAAGAACCATGAAGAGGTACTTTTTTTCCTTTGTGAACTGTAATGAGTCAGATGGAATTGTGAAATAGCAAATTATTCACTTATTTATGCCATGGTTTCATTATTTGTTTTGTTTGCGGTTCTTTTGGTGTTTACTAAGTCAAAGAGTGCAAGAAATACGCACACAACCTTCAGAATCTTGCTGAAACAGAATTATATCACATATATCTCTTTACATGTATTTTTTTGGTAGAACTATTCTTTTAGTAACATAAACTTTTTGTTATTTTCAATCTCTCCAGGAGCTCCAGGGCATCCAAAGCAGTGCATTTGGCCAAGTCAGTGTTGAAATGGATGCTGCTCCAGGAACTGACCTGACCAAGCTCCTGAATGATATGAGGGGACAGTATGAAGTCATTGCGGAGCAAAATCGTAAAGAGGCTGAAGCATGGTTCAATGAAAAAGTAACCACCAGAGATAGCAAATCCAGTGAAATGCATGTCCAAATGAGCTAAAGATTTGAAACAGTAAAATTACACTGTTCTTCCTTGTCATTTCAGAGCGGGGAGCTGAAAAGGGAAATCTCCACCAACACTGAGCAGCTTCAGTCAGGAAAGAGTGAGATCACAGATCTAAAACGGACTCTCCAGAGCTTGGAAATTGAATTACAATCTCAGCTTGCCATGGTATGTGCTAAGGAAGCTGCTAGCTAGGCAGAGTACATGTTCCATCTTCAAAGGTGTTAGATCTTGCACTCTTCTATAGGATTTAAGATTTGATTTATTTCCTATTAAAGCCTGCATTCTTTTAGTTCCTACATAGCAGTAGTACCTATAATTGGATTGCAAGTAGCAATCTATAAAGCAGTAGAACTATTATGTTCATATTCAGTGAAGCAGCAAAGGCCAGTTTTCAAATTGATATTTCAAGGAAAAAAAAAGACACTGAAATCTCTAAGTAATATGGCTGTGCTGCTCCCATTAAACTACTGCACTTGCTTTTGTCTTTGCAAAGAATGATTTCCTCAAAGATTATTTAATATCCTCCTACACAGAAAAAATCCCTTGAAGACACTTTAGCAGAAACAGAAGGAGGTTACTGTGCCCAGCTTTCACAAATGCAGCTTCAGATTGGGAACCTGGAGTCTCAGCTGTTCCAGGTCCGGGCTGATATGGAGCGCCAGAACGCAGAATACCAACAGCTGCTGGACATCAAGAGTCGCCTGGAAATGGAGATTGAAACCTATCGCCGCTTGCTGGATGGCGAGTTTGGGTAAGTAACTCCTTTACATTGAACCACAGAAACACAGAATAGCTTGGGTTGGAAGGGACCTTCAAAGGTGATCCAGCCCAACTCCTTAGCAGATGCCATTCACCCATTATATTTCCTGCAGCAATATCCCTTCAGGACAAAAAAGGTAAACCCACTGGGCACATTCACCAGAAGACAGTAAAGCACATCCACTGCTTCTGAAATGACACAGATGCCCTCTGACTGGGGAGAATGAACCATTCTGCTCAGTATTTGAAATAAGCCACCAGTGCCAACATGAAAATCTCTCCTGACCTGACAAACATGCTGCAGTATTGAGTGTCTCTGTTTCACTTTCAGGAGCTCAGGACAGGGAGTTACCTTTGAAAGCTCATCCTTGACAGGGTGCAAATCTCAAACCCAATCACTGGATTCTTCTCAGGGTAGGTAGAACTTGATTTAAATTAAACTGTTTCTAAAGTCATTCGAATAAATAAAATAATACATGCTTTAACTACATGAGAGAGTTTGGGGTAACAAGAAGCCACTTTGAAAGGAAAAGGCTGTAACTGTTCATGTGCGCTGCTCTGGTTTAGCATCTTTCACACTTTGAGAAATACTTGTTCTATTTTATGTTGTTTAGATCCTACCAAAACTAGAAAGATCAAGACAATTGTCGAAGAGGTGGTAGATGGAAAAGTTGTTGCATCCCATGTTAAGGAAGTTGAAGAGAAGGTATAAGGCGCAACCTGCTACTGCAAAAGATCCATTCACTCCATGATTTTGCAAAGACAAAATGGATAAATGATTTTGTTCTTTTCTGTGAAGTGATAAAAAATAGATTGGCTTTTTACTAAGATTCTTTCACATAACACAAAGCCTACAGCACTTTCATTCTTAGCCACCAAGCAATGTATTTTCTGCTTCAGCCTATTGGTGTGACCTGTTGTATTTCCACAGGGCTCTTTAAATACATCATCAATTCTCTGCTCAGTAACTACACATATGGAGCACACATCAGGCATTTAATGAGATGGGCTTTTTAATCATTTTTAGCAATTAATATACAAAATAATTTTGCTATTCTAACTGTATTTTCTAGATTTCTTGACTAATAAAAAGGATGCAGCAAACTTTAACAGATTAGTCTCTCTTTATTTTTCACTTGGGACCACAGCCCCTGATCTGTATTTCCCATTCCATTGGGTATCGTGCTTGACCCCACCATATGTGTTCTACAGCACTCCCCAAGAACTTAACCCAGTGCTAGAACACGGACACGTTAAAGAAACTCTGTTTTAATGTGGGACTAAAGGCAGGCTTACAGTCTAAAGCCATCACGTTTCAAAGCAGGCTTTGCAACAGACCAGGCAGAGGAGAGGGGATGGTGGGTTTCCATGTCCCCGGGTGCCACCTGGTGGGAGCACCATACGATCTTGGGAACCCTGATGGGCTTCTGGATGACCATTCAAATAACTGCGTAAAAGAATCTCATCCGAAACAAAACTATGAACCAAAACACAATTCCCTTACAACGTGCACCTGAGCCTTTGTTCTTAAGCCAAATGTCGATTTCTGTGTGATTCTCAGGTAAGACAAAGAAGTTCCTGTGGCCTCTGACATGCAGACTGCAGTGTCTCCACAATACAAACATTTTGCACATTCTACTACATTCCTTAAAGGCTTGACCCAAAGCAGAGGTTCACTGGAAGCACAGTTTTCATGCTGTGCTTCCACTCCGCCTTTTGTAAACCCCACTGCAGGCAGATTTTCTGCTCCCTGCTGCAAACCAATAAAAACCAAAGTCATCAAGACAACACTCAAAGAACAACTACACAGCAACCCCAGTTGCAATCCCAGAGTACGATTAGAGAGGCATTTTAAGATTAGAGATTGAAGAACATTCTCTCTCTTCCTAAAACAGGACACTATTCATCATGTTTCTTTCCTACCCATATTTTTTTCCCTCTATGTGAAAAACCTGAAGCCATCTCATCTTCCCCCTTGCTGATAGCATCTCCATTTTGAGGAGAAAAACATGTCACTTTTATCATCTTCTTGCAAAGATATTTACACTCTCAGAATAACTGTATATAAAGAAATAAGAAATAAAGTACATACCTCAAGGACTGCAACTGTGATTGCCGTGAAATCATGATTCCCTACACCATTCAATGTAGCTTTCCACATGTAGAATAATCTTGTAGTTTACCCACACATGCATTAATCCCAAATTTAACATCTGCAGTGCAGATTCCATGTGTGTAAAACCCAGAAACCACTCAAGCTCATCTTGTGAGAAAGCAACAACGGTGACCCAAAGCAGCTTGCAATCACTACTGCATTATCACACTGTATCGCAGGATCCAAGCAACTCTTGCATCCAAACTTTGAAGTTAACTAAACCCCAACATCTATAACAAAATATGAACACTGAAGTAGCTGGAATTTAAAATTACATAAATACCAATAAAGGTGATGCTTGCACCCACCTACCTTTAGCCTTCAGTATCTCATCTCCAGAGGTTCTCTTTACACCTGAAAAAAAAGGATGGAAAAAGAAAGCATTAGAGATAATGTCTTTTTATAAAGCTTTTTAAAATTGTATCAATGGGCAAATTTTTGGCCCCTGGTGATGTGAAACTTCAGCCATAGATGCTTGTTGATGCATAGTTTGCTTTCTGGGACCAAATCCAACATCCCTGCAGCCATCCATACTGTATTTCTGACTTTAGCCTTTCTGGCCTCACTGCTGGCCACTGGGCAGCCTTGACTTTGCCCACTGGAAACAAGATGTTCTTGGTCCCAGGGAGCTGAAAGCAAACCTTAAACAATCACTACTGCAATGCAAAGATAAAAGACTCTAAATTACATTTCAAGTTCTTATTTGTTTAAATACATGGGCTCTTCCTACTGTTTATACTGTCCTAAGGTATAGTATCTCACGTTGGTTGGATGGATTCCTGATGGTATTATTTGTGACTGTTCTCATACCACCAAAGAAAAACACTGTCAATATTTTAGATAAGGCACTTATAGAAAAGATAGTGACCAACAAGAGATTCTCATCTCAGTCCAGGTCAGCTGAAAAACAGGCAGCTAAGAAAAATAAAATCAGAACACAGGATCCTTTCACATGTGCCAGAGACGGTGCCAAGAACAAGGAATCCTTATGCACACAAGGAAACTTTCCAGTGGTACAATACTTCAGCTTCTAAAAAGACAAGCATCTTGCAGAAGGTTACTGCCTTTTTTTGCCTAATTTCACTGGTGCATGTTCTTATTTGGAGCCTAAAATGCAGTCTGTCTAGTGATACTTTTTACTGAAATCTGGAGGGGGTTTCATTAAATATCTGGTATTACACATTACTAAAACAAAATGAAAAATAGGTGAGGGCTGTTCTTAGCAAACAAGGTCGTTGGGATCAGACAGCAGCTACAGCGAGCCAGGAAATGAGTAATTCACAGAGAAGACAGTACAGCAGCCAGCCCCCACTCTTGTCCTCCCCAGCAGCTGCCAGGAAAGGTACATTTTACACTGCCTGAGCACCATGAGCTGAGCACTGTTTGTACACGGCAGGGGTCTGAGAATGCCCCAGCAAGAGAGGTCCCCGGCACAGCTGGCAGCAGTTAGCTCTGGCAGAAGCGGTGATTCACCAGAGCTGTGCACAGTCCAGAAAAGGAGCCAAACCCCTTGGCAATGCCAATTCCTTTCCCTCTTTGTGTCCTGCCCGTAAAACCACTGAAATGCTGGGTGGGAGGCTGTCCAGGAGCCCAGCTCTTCTTCCAGCCCTCAGTATTGATCAGGTCACCCAAGGCTTGCCCTCGTCGAGTCTCGAAACCCCTCAAGGATGGAAATCCTGTGACATTCCCAGTTACCGGCTCCGTGGCGCACAACTGCCCAGTAAAGGCCAGTTCAGCGGCGCTGGCACCAGCGCTGGGGTACTGCTGGGAAGCAGCTCCCTTCCCTTTTGTGGCTGCACTTCCACGCTGCGCAGCTGTAATTTTGTCCTTTGCTTTGTATCTCTTAACCTCGTATCTGTAAGGTTATAAAACCCCCCAGTTACAGTACAACATGAAGGCATTGCGTATGTTCATTTCGGACATCATTTATCAATCCCACTGAGAAACCGACAGACCTTTGCTTTCCCGAAGCTGCCTTTAGAAGGGGGTGCGAACCCCCGTGTCCGTGCCCGTGTGTCCCGTCACGTCCCCCCGCCCCCGGCGCTCCCCAAAAGCCCGGCTCTGCCGCTTTAAGACCCGCCACGGGCGGGGAGGCCCGGGCAGCGGCGGGGGGAGCGGAGCTGCCCCGGCGGCTCCCGGCGCGGGGGACTCGCTCCCCACCGGGGACCAGATGAAGGCCATCACCTCAGCGAGGACCCAGGTAATGCCTCCACACAGCCATTCACCCTCCAGAGCCAGGAGCCGTCCCCGCTCTGTACAGTTCCTCCCTCAGCCTCTCGGAGGTACAGTATTTCCTTTTCAATGCAGCATATTGCCGGGGAAGGGTTGTGCTTTTACTGCGGTAAGATGTGAACTAGAAGACAGGGATGCGGATTTTGCTCAGGGTATGAAATTCACCCTGAAGCAGTGCCGTGTAATTCATCTGCCTGGTTTTCTGTACCTGCAGCAGTGATATTGTTGTGATTTAAAATATGATGACATACGCTGTAACATGGTAACCTCTAGCACCACGGAGGTATCCCAGAGGAAGAGAACCCTGCAAATCAAAGGCAATGTGCAGAATTCAGGTATATACAGACAACTTACTGGTTTTAGCACCTATATTAAAGCAAGCTGTACCCTTTCAGGGAACACTGTTTTATAGTGCTCACGTAAAACTGTGTTATACTCCTTGGCAAACAGTCTGTTCTTTCATGCAGACTGATTCAACATTATCAACACACAACGATGCCATTACAGATTTACATATAAAACACCTCTAAAACCCAACTGAACTTGGAAATGAAATGGCCAAACACTATTTGGCCATCAAGCATTAAGAAATCCAGGCTGAAAATTAGGTATTATATCACCTTGTTTTACTTCTTGGGTATTGCAGAAATCCTGGAGGTTTATTTTAATCCCAGGCCTGGCTGCTGCTGCAGTGAGGGTGATCCCCACAGCTATGCAACAGCTGTAAACTAGACAGCTAAACCAGGTTTGTAGCTGTGTTTAGCACAAAGCAGCCAATGTCTATTCATATAATCTTGTCACATCAGTTCTGCAGTACCCAGGCAAAAAAGGGTAAGCAAAGAGCATCCAGTGTTCACTTGTGGATAAGCCAAATCTAGATTCTTCAACAAAACAATGGCATCGTAAAAACACAGTGCATCAGTATGTTATGGGGGTAAAATAAAATCATTTTACTTGTCTTATAAGACCTGAACTAAAGAGTTGATGGCATCATAAGAACCTACATAAAGCAGTAAAATATGCAGAAGAGCATGTTCTGTTTCAAGTGCTTATGGCACTTGCAGTAAAACTCAGAACTGAGTCTCAAACCTCATCAATGACTAAGTCAGGCAAAACCATGATCATGAAAGCACTCCGAAGGGCTCCTGCTCTATAAAGCTGCTCTTTCCAACTAAATATTGTTATGTAGCTATTTTATTTTTGTTATTTGAATGTATTTTTTAATATTATCATCTTTCTTTTGTACCCGCTGTAGATAGAAGAAGCTACAATTAAAAGAATGGACAAAGATGCAGAAGCATTAAAAGCAGCCCGAGCAGAACTCTGTGAAGCGAGGCGGCAGTGGCACCACATGCAGATCGAGATCGAATCTCTCCACGCTGTGGTAAGCATCATAACATGAAACTTGAAATCTGAAAAAATGCCTCTTTTGTCCTGGTGTAAACTACATCACAATTCAGTTTCTGTAACAATCACGTCCACTATACTGCAGAAATAGAACACACACAGAAACATGCAGCTTTGGGGTGTACTTTCAGCTTGTCACACAGAGCCTGAACTAGCAACAACCCCGTTGTATGTTCACATGCCACTCAACAGACACACGTTTGCATGTTTTCATGCCAGCAAAACATAGATTTGCATGATATTCAGTTCTCAAGCTTCCAGTCACTCTGCCTAACCAATTCACGTCAGGTTTAGAACTAGTTTTGAAAGTGTGGGCCACATCTATCAATTCACTCATGATAAAGTATGGCAGCAATTTACTGAATTCAGTAATACAGACAAGCTACAGGAGCACACAGGCCGCTCAGGTTTTACACAGTGCTCACCAGAATATTGTTTTAACCATACAGGTAAAACCAAAGCTCTGTAAAATCAGTGGCAGCGGGTTGCTGGTACAACAGCAGACTACATTTACTCTTTTTTTTATCCAGTCTTATTACAGATTTTACTGGAAAATTTCTCAGTAAAAGTATTACCTTGAAAGCTTTACCCCTTTTCCTACAGAATATTCTTTAAAACTAATGTAAAAATAGAGAGATTGCTAAGGAAAAGTCTATACCGCTGTCTTTAAACATATAAGTCTTAAAATTTTAAAGAGTTAAATTTCACAGGAAAGGGGTTTGGAACGTTCGCTGCGTGCCACAGAGCAGCAGTACCATATGCAGCTACAAAACTTGGAATCTGAGGTTGAATGCTTGGAGAAAGAGCTACTGGAAATGAGAAGAGGTATTGAGAAACAGCTTCAGGCACATGAAATTCTCCTGAACACCAGAATGAAACTGGAGGAAGAAATAGCAACATATCGCAGTCTGCTGGAGCAAGAAGAGAACAGGTACTTGTTCAGAGGAAAAGTACTCAAACTTATCTTCTATTTCAGAGCTTCTCATGGAAATAATCAGCAGAATTGTAAATACATGAACCAATCATTACAAAACTACACTATAAAATCCTTAGAAATGGTTTCATTATTGATTTCACGCTTCCTGGGGCTGAGAGCACCTCCACAGTGCACTCAGGTAACATCACCCTTAGTGCATCCTGACTCGAGGCACAGCACGCTGCTGTACACTTTGTAGCCCGTGAGCTGCCTGCTGCGGACTCTGTTTGCCTCAGTGTTGGCGAAGCAAGTCCACACACATGGAGCTCTGGGACAGGAGTTCATCTCTCCTCACATAACAGATGTCCATTTGCACGTGGAGTTCATGTTACTCAGCATCACGCAAAGCATGTGAAGGCACACATTAGGATCTGCCTCCGAGTGCCAGTTTGCTTTGGTTGGTGGTACCTCCTCCTGTCTGCCCTTTCCTCAGCGCATTCATACCACTGTTTCAGAAGGCAGACACAAGAGAGGCAGCAATGCAGATGTAAACAAGGAGGACTGGGAAAAGGCAAAATGCTTAAAATCGCACATTTCACATTCAGCACTAGAATCTTAACAAAATGAGACACACAGTTCTGAAATCTTTCAGTCCTTCCCACAGCAAATGGAGAGTTTCAGTCCTGGAACCACTCACACTTTTGCATCAGAAGATTCCAAACGTGGCAGCCAGTTTGAAATGTAATGCTTACAACTGTGAAAATTCATACAACTCAGTACCAGTACTAACAAATAACTCTTCCCAGCACACAACAAACTAAAAACTTCTGAAAACAAGAATGAAATTGCACAGATACTTGCAGTCACTTTCTTCAATTCTCTCCTCAGAATGAGAAAAACCAACAGTTACTTCACTCGAACACAATTTCTGGGGCTCTCATAATTTTCCATTTTTCATAGCAATTCATATGACAAGCATTGGGTTAAAGTCACTCAGTATTATTAGGAGACTGTCATGATTTTTCTTTCTTAGGTTTCGCTGCTGTACAACTGAGCAGAAGGATGACAAAAAGCCCACCACCAGCAAGATTGCCTTTACACTGCCTGCAAGTGAGTTTTTAGACACTTTCCCCTTAAGGAATTATGGCCCTAAAGGAAGTTACTCACTACTAACAAATGATGGGATATTACAGCAGGATCTTCTTCCAATGCAGCAGGACAAAAAACACCTCTAGGTCCTGTGGCCTGCCCAGTGTATCTATGATTTTTTACAGGTGGTGTAAAGAAGCATGAAACTGAGAAGGTGGAAGTGTTGACAAAACAAGCAATCCTAGATGGAAACATTACAAAGGGAAGCGCTGAAGCTCATGGCACTGTACAGTAAGACAAACATGAGTTTAACAGAGTAACAACTGAAAGTAAATGGTGGGCAGTTGCTCTGATCTGTCCTTTCCTTAGTAGCTGTTGTATCACACCATACAGCCAAGAAGCTCTAGAACAGTGACTGTTCTTGAAGGTGTATTGAACAGCATGTTTTAATGATGCATTCAATTTTAATGTTCTTTTTATTGGCATTTACTTCCTAAGTTAACAATATCATGATGATGCTTCCGATCTGTAATTTCTATTTCTGCTAAGAATAAAACGATAATAATTCATCTAGTTAAGGCTAAAAGCAAAAGAGCCCAGACCGTGTTCACAAAGTCTCTCTGGGGCATGTTTATGCACATGAATTCAGGCTTGGCGGCTCTGACTTGCTATTTGGAAACTCCTACATTTCACCAGTTACCAAACGGGGAACAGAGAACTTGGCTCCTAAGCGGTATATGAACGGCTGTTACCATGTGTTATTCACCTTAAATTACTTCAATAGTTTGCCTCATCAGTTTTTTCCCCCCTGCTGCTCTTCCAGCTCTTCTGCAGACTTGCATTTAACGTTACATTTAAAGCCAGCTATGGTGTCCTGTGTCACCAACGCTTAACTGTGATCAGCTGCTGAAAACATGTAGAAATTCAGATTAAAAATTAATGGCAGCTTGCACACTCCGGTGTTGAAACCCATTCTCATACAGCAGCTTTGATCGCCTTAGTCAGATTTGCAGATTTTAACGTAGATCTGCATTCTGAGGTTTGGATCTGAACTACATTTTTCTCCTCCCTATTTTGAAAGCTTTCAGACGCAGGAATTCTGCCCACTATAATATGGAGGTTTCTTGCAAAGCTTTTGAGCTTGGATTCCAAACTTGTTCCTTGGAAACAAACTGCTTGATGTGTTCAGAGCAGTGGGTTTGTATCCATGCCTACTTAAAAGTACAAACTCAAGAACAGAATGAACTCTCTGCCTTTATTTGGCTTTTCTGGAGAGTGAACCTGTGAAAAAAAACCCAAAAATTCCAGTGTCTCAGTACCCATCTAGAATAACCTGACACTTCATTATGCAATTTCAGCAGCCCTGAAGATGGAGAGTTCATATTGAATAAAGGATCATAAACATATTTGCTCTGTTGTTTCAGGACAGAAAAAGTGGATGAAGTTATTAAAGAATGGGAAGGTTCTTTCTTTAAAGACAACCCTCGCCTAAGGAAAAAGTCTGTTTCATTGCGTTTTGACCTCCACCTGGCAGCAACTGATGAAGGATGTTTACACACTAAAAAGAAAACTCTTCCCGACATTGAAGTCAGGCTGGTAATGAGAAGATCTTGCAGTATTCCTTCCATCAAACCTTAACTGATAGCAGATTAACCCAAAGTTCATTTCCAACAGGCTCTGGAAATATAGATGGACTTACACAGCCTGTATCCTGCTACAACCACAAATCTTACTCAGTACTTTGATTAATACAATAAAACCATACAAGTCTTTTAAAAGAAAGAGAGAAGAGCAAGGGAGTTACGATTCCAAGAAGCCTAACTTCTACTGGTTTTATATTCTGGGTGCAGCAGTTCAGAGGCGGCCACAAGGATGATCAGCAGCAGGAGCACCTCCCATATGAAGACAGGCTGACAAAGTTGGGGCTGTTCAGCCTGGAGAAGAGAAGCTGTGTGGAGACCTCATAGCAGCTTCCAGTATCTAAAGAGAGCCTACAAGGATGCTGGAGAGGAACTTCATCAGGAACTGCAGTGACAGGACAAGGAGTGATGGGTTTAAACTTAAACAGGGGAAGTTCAATTTAGATATAAGGAAGAAGTTCTTCCTTGTGAGAGTGGTGAGGCTCTGGCACAGGGTGCCCAGAAAAGCTGTGGCTGCCCAATCCCTGGCAGTGTTCAAGGCCAGGCTGGACGGAGCATTGAGAGACATGGTCTAGAGTGAGGCATCCCTGCCCACAGCAGGGAGTGGAACTAGATGATCTTAAGGTCCCTTCCAACCCAAACCATTCTATGATTCTGTGATTCTATGATTATTGGTTTTGTAGAATTTCACCAAATATTGCAAAAAATTAAACTGCAACTTTATACTTTAACATATTCTGCTTTTGTAAAAGAGAACTTGTTTTCTCTTTCTGGAAATGAGAAATGCATATTTCATTCTCTTAATTATTCAATATCACCTACATAGAATGACTGATGAAACCTTATAATGATTTATATCACAACTGTCATACTTCTTGAAATCTCTTTTGAAATAACACTTTCTAACAGCATAAATGACATAAAAAGATGCTCTTAAAAACTATTAACAAAGGATTTTCTTTTAGAAGTGGCTGGTATTTTTAAATTGATTTTTAAGGCAACAACTGAGCTAAAATGTCTTTCCATTACATGATTACACACATATTTTTAAAAGCATTGTTACAAACCAACAACATTTGAGCCATACTGCTCCACTGGTTTTGAAGCAGCAATTTCCAGTGAAAATCAGCCAGTCTCTTCTGTGTCCACACATACCTGTACAACTCTCTTAGCCATACCAAGTCAAATTCTCCTCTTTAATTATTCAAATATAAGGAGACAACCCATCATTTCAGTGCTCTTTGTTTCTTATAACAATGGAATCTTCAACAAATTCCTCTTCTGACAGACATTATATGTAAGTTTTGCTCTTGATCTAGTACATGTAAGAAGTCACTGTTATGCCAGAGTACAGCTATTATTCCTTCAAATTAAATGGGCAAAATAAGGGCTACATATTCAAAGTACAATTCTACCATACCCATTAAGTATCCTCCAGTCCTGCGCAAAGGAGCAAATACAAAGTACAGTAGATGATCTGGCATCTGTACATAGAAAAAATACAAACTCAGATCTATTTCTTTATAATGCTTTGAGACAAATCTCCAACAGAAATTCAAATAAAATTGTATTCAGAATGATTGTTTATGTGGATTCTGAAGAGGCACAGATTTCACCAACTCACCGGGATTGAAGGGGCTTAGACTCTAGAGAGAGCACGTACTAGATTTGCTGGATTCACAGCAGCATGTGAGAGATTAATTAAAGTGACAATATTTGCCTTATTACTCACGGCATGTGTTACAAACACTGATACTACAAATTCCTTCAGTGATAATTTATGCTTCTATCTTTTGTTAATGATAAGAACAATGTATCTTCGACAGTTCTAGATCTGCTGTATGAAGCTGACTGTTTATCATTAACCTTAATACTGATCTGGTGTTATTAATACTTGAGTAATTGGCATCCTGAATGTATTCGCCTGCTCTAGTATTTTCACTATGCAGCTTTTTTTTGTGCTTATACTCTGTACATTTTACAGTACTTGAATTTAAACTAAGTTTTAATTGCTTTAAGGCACTTTAAACAGGGATACAAATTTACCAAAGTAAATGACAGTCCTACAATAAAGAAGTACTAAAATTGAGTTTGCCCGTGCATATTGTGTGAGTTTTGATTTGCATACCTTAAAGGGAAAGTAGTAACAGAGAGATATGAAAGCTGTAGATAAAAAAATCTGTAGCACTGCAACCAAGTGTTTTCTGAATTCTCCTCTACAATTAGGAAGACTTAAATTCCCTAAGAATCCTCATAACATGTGACTGTCCTGCTACAAAAAGTACTCTTTCCCTGTAAATCCTGTAACCCTGACTACATCTCAAGTCCTCTGCATAGAATAAGTATTCACAGTAACACTCACCCTGATCTTAGGTCACTTTGAAGCTGAATTAAAATAATATAGCACTGAAGCTTGATAATATGTCAAAGAATTCTTCTGTTCTGTACTGCCAATTCAATTCAGAGCAGCTGAGCTATTGCCACCTCATACCTGCAGACGTCTGGCATGAAAGCAAGTTTCACTCTCTCAACCTACTTTCCAATCAATGTATGGCCTCATTACAAAGCTGTTGTAATTGAAAGAGCTGGAGAAGAGACAACTATTTTGAGCCCCCTGGTTCATATGAGGCAGTATAAACACTCCCACTAAATCCATGAAACTACTCCTGTTTTACAGGTTTTAAAAGCATATTCAGGCAAAACCTCTCGCTATCACGACATGGAAAGCAGGCAAACAGCAAAGCAAAAAAACCCAACCACAAAACAAAGGAAGGAATACTCTGCTGGCTTTGAAAGCACACAGAGTAATTCAGAACCTTCAGCACGGAAAGTGAGCATCAGCAGCACACTTGAAACCCATGTTTCAACAAGCTGTGCAAATTTAGAGTGTATTTTAACACTCTCAACGTTAAATGCATCTTAACATTGTCAACAAAACCACGTTATCAATAAACTAGAGATTTGTGGGAAGCAGCCAAAACCAGGTGGAAAACCAAGTTATTTTTCAGCTCTTAGTAAGTATTTTCTCACCTTTTCTGTACAAATATTCTGCCTGGGTGAAAGTGGTCAACTGAAGATGGTTCGGCAGCATGAGGAATTTCTCTGATCCTTATTTTAATTACCAAATTGAAGCCACACATTATTCTACCGCATGTCAACAAATTCCCATTGTGGCCACAGGCACCACAATGTAAAAGCAGGGCAGAGCTCTTGTCTCTTCACTTGTCCCTAAAAAATACACTTATTTAAAAATGGAAGGCAACTGGGCTAAAAGAACTGCAGGCACCAAGGAGAAATGGGCCTAACTGTCAGCAATGTGGTATCATTTCGGTTAAGTTTTTCTTCTTTTCATTTTTTACTGTTCTTTTGGGTTCGGTAGGGAATCACCCACTTGAGCCATATCACTCATGACATCACTTCAACGCCAAACTTTACCTTTTTTTATGCTTAATTCAGTCACTTTCACAATTCTCACTGTATGGAAGACTCTTATCCCAAATGCTGAGGTCTGAAACTCTTCACCACGTGGTGGTGTGCATTTTGGATGCGCAAGCTTTCTGACCACTGCATGCGAGACCTTCACCACCCTCTGTCAGGAACTGTTCTGGATAACCCCACTGCTCCCAGTCTGCGCTAACTCATCACCCCAAGTGTCTCTGCCTGATTTAGTCTGAATTGACCCGCAAACCACACAGATTTACCGTGCCTCTCTCGCATCCTGCACCACCAGCCTTCCTCCCCTCACACCCCTGTCCCGCCTTTTACGCATCCCGCTCCGATTCAGCTTCGCTTAAGACTTTAAGTTCCCAAATCACCCTTTTCAGCGCAGATCATCCTACTTGACACGGACGAAGCTTCCCCCGGCCTGCCCGGACCCCTCGGCTCGCTCCCTGCCTGCCTTTGCGGGGTTCTAACGCCGCAGCGCTGCTCCAAGGGCCCCCCCGCACCCCCGGAAGCGACGCCTCGGGGCGCTACCGCGCTCTCCCTCATGGAGGGCGGGAAAGGCGCCAACCACCACGTGCCCGTGGCCCCTCCATGGCTGCTTGTTGTTCGCCGCAGCAGATTCGCCGCCCGAGGCCGCGCTGCAGCCGTTCCCCGCTATGGGTGCGAAAGCAGCGGCCGGGGGTGCCAAGCGGGAGGTGGGATGGGCTCCCTGTGCAGAGCGCTGTGTGGGACGCGATGGCGGACAGTTTCCTGCCCGCACCTTTCCATCGCCATCATGGGGAGAAGGGGATTGAGTCCGGGGCGGGGCGGAGGCGGTGCCGCCCACTCCACGCCTCAGGAGGTCCGGTGTCAGCCTCACCGGGCGGGGAGGAGGCGCCTTCCCGGTAACGGCTGTCCTGGGCGCGCAGATTCGCCACTACCGCTTCCGGCCTCTACGGAGCACGGAGCGCTGTGGGGAACGGCTCTGCTTTGCCCGGCGGGGGCTCCGGGACGAGAGGGGAAGTCCAAACTGCCTCCGCCTTCAAACAGAGACCGCTGCGGAGAGCTGGAGGAGGACGATGGCGACGTGTCGAAAGTGCGGAACGCAGCGCGCAGGCGTTGTCCTCGCCGTCGCCCCAGCTTGGTGAGGAACAAAGGGAGTGAGGCCGTGAGCGGGTGAGTGTGGGGAGCGGGCCCGGGAGCGGGCAGGACCCGGCTGGAGCGGGAGGGGACGGGACGGGACGGGACACGTCCCCGGCGGCGTGGACGGGGCTGCAGCGGCGTTTCCCGGCGGCGGCAGGAGTGGGGTGGGCGCGGCCCCGGCGTGCAGCGCGGAGAGAGGCGGTGGGGCTGAAAGGCCTCTCCCGGGGCCTTCACCCGTTTGAGCGCCTCGAGCCTCACGAACCCCACATCGAAGAGTTTGTGCGAGCGTGAAGTGGAGTGCGGCGTTAGTCGGGAAACTCCACCGGATTCTGGCTGCCGTGCGACCTCCGGGGAGCTCTGTGGAGAGAAAGGCCGGTAAAAACCCCAAACCGCGTTCTTACGGCGCTCTTCCCGTGACCCCGATGGCTGCCAAAGGGTCTGAGGTCGCGGCCTGTGCGGCGGCAGCGGTGTGCTCCGTGATTGTACCATGTAGAGCCCATACTGTTTAATTTGGACGTTTATACAGTAATACCAGTTTTTTGAAGCAATGTAAAAGAATGGGGTATGTTTTTATTTATTAAGGGAAAAAAACATATCCTTAATATTAATAAGATAAACCTGAGCATTTTTTCACAGCTGATGAGTTGTGAAATGACTTTAAGCTGCCAGAGGGGAGACTGAGATGAGCTCTGAGGCAGAAGCTCTTCCTTGGGAGGGTGCTGAGCGCTGGCACAGGGTGCTCAGAGAAGCTGTGGTTGCCCCATCCCTGGCAGTGTTCAAGGCCAGGTTGAACACAGGGGCTTGGAGCAATCTGCTCCAGTGGAAGGTGTCCCCGCTCATGGCAGGGGCTGGAACTGGATGAGCTCTAAGGTCCCTCCCAACACAAACCAGTCTGTGATTTAAGGCCAGTGTCCTTAGAAAGTACATTCATTTTCAAAAGAGATAAAAAATCCTTAGTGTTAGGAACTTTTTTCTTTATTTCAGAATTGGAACAATTTTTTATAATCAGTTGTAACTAATGAAGCTTCAATGATTTGGGGAAGCAACAGTGTAATACTTAATAGCATGGTATTCTTTTGTCTTTCAGAAGTACAAATGTAATGTCAGGTGGCTGAAAATTTGCCTATCAAAATGTCAAGTAAGTCTTCAGATTTTTCTTCCTTTAACTTGATGAATTAAACATCTGGTTCAGCGGAACCTGTCTGTGAGAAAACGATGTTGTTCCTTGCATTAAAAGGAATGAGATTAAGCGTAGTTATTTCTGACCAAACTGGGCCTTAAATCTTGCTGAGGCTGATTTTTCTGGTATGTTTGCAGAGGAAGTCCAAATATCGCAGTTTATTCCAAATCCCCTTTCACTGCGTTTCTGCTTATCCTGTTTTTGATTTATGTGCTTATGGATGGGTTTCATATTCTTCAGTCTTTTGCCTAAATAAAAGACTGACAATAGAGCAGTGCTGTGACCTTTTTTCTTTCTCTTGTATTCTTTGCTTTATGCTCTGCAGTGGCAAAATGCAGAGTCTTTGAAAGTGGGATTTCTGCCTTGGTTTTGTAAATTGCTTTAAAATGTTTGCCACAGCAGATACCTTATTAAAAATAATTCAGTTTTTCACGGGAAAAAAATGTGCTTACATTTATATCTTAACAGAAAGGCCATCTTATGCCCCACCTCCTACCCCAGCTCCTGCAACCGTAAGTATAGTGATTTTTCTCATTAACACAGGCATGGTAGTCTAGTCTTTAATAAGTTACCAGAGCAATAAGTATGGAGTTGCATCACCTTCCTGTATTGGAAACACAAACTAGTCATAGTTCATTATTAATATGATATGCATTAATTTAATTAATCTCATTTCTTCAGCAGTTTGGCAAAGAGAAGCTGAATATATCTGCCTTGCCTTTAGGGCTACATCCTGCCGATACTGCATTTTCTGTAAGCAGTCAGTTGGTCTTAAATTATTCCCAGTGGGTTGCACCAGTTGACTGGAACAGTTAAGAACAAACTGATATGTTTCATTTTAGAACTGCCCACTCAATCTGTGCCCAGATCATGGGCAAACAGAGCTTTTTTCAGCTCATTTTCAGAACTGTGCCCATGTTTGTCCATGTTTAAAGAGGTACTGATATACCAGTACACAGTAGTAAGGAAAGACTTTGAAAGCAAATGCACCTCTTCTGTAGCACTCACGTTACGTACTCGCATGAGGAAACACAAATCGTTTGTACAGAGGAATGAGTAAGGATGCTATAGTGATTTATTTTCTTTTTTTACCAAAGAAAATTGGGAAGCTGTTATCCAATAGAGTGTCCCTGATCTCTGCATCTGGAATGAAAACTGCAGGATGGCATTTAGATGAAATGTGATCCTTCAAATTTATCGTGCCATACTTCACATTCAGAGAGGCTTGAAAAGTACAGAATGTATAAATATAAGTTATGTTCTTTATAAACTTCCATAAATAAAACTTTGTTTGTGTAGTCTGTTCAGAGTTTTCCTTTTGCACACAATGGAGTAGATCTGTGCCAGTGTCAGAAGGAACGTGATGGCATCTGCTCTTACAACTGGATTCCTGCATCGAGAGCTGTGCACATCCATGTGTGATTCTTTGGGATGTAGCACTGATACAGCTGTTAAATGGTTTCTATCAACGTGGCATGTTCTCTAGTCACTTTAGAAGAGTATATGAAACAAATTTGCAACTAGTGACATGCATGGCCTATCTTGCAAATGTCTTCTGTATTGCTTATTTTATGCAGGCCTTCAGGTGATAGTCTGTGCTCTGCTAACGCAAGTCCTAGGAGTAGACAAATAACCCTGCTGCTTCTGTCCACAGCCAGTTCCAGTTACTACAGTCAACAAAGCACCAGTAGTTAACTGCAGTATTATAGCTAAAGTAAAAATTCTCTCTGTAATGCAAGGTAGTTCCCTTGTAACATCTAAATCCTGTCTTGCAGAAATAAAGAAATAAGCAGACAGAGATTACAGTTGTCGTCTGGTTTTATTGAAGAGGTGTAGTTCAAAACCTGTTATCGTGATACAAAAAACTGTAGTAAAATGGTGTCTTATTAAATAGTGACTGTGTATGTTGTGATCACAGGCACATGGATTGAGTAAATGTCAGCTGCTGTGGCTGAGATTAAAAAGTTGGCAATAAATATATAAAAGGCTGTCAAAGGATAATCATACTCTGTACATGTTTAGAAATAAACTAACTACAGTGTGTCTACATGCACTTGAAAACTTCACAAGTTAATGTAGTTCAGCCTGTAGGTTCTCTTTGTTCTGTGTTTATTTGTCATACCCTGGTTCTTGGAGTCCTGAACTGATCTGTGCAAGGTTTGCAGCTGTGCTCTAGAATGGGTTCAGTCAGCAAATCACTTCAAAACACAACTGCAGTATGTGCTGCTTATTTGGGTTAAAGTGCTACTAAAGAGTGGGACAAGTTGTGGATGAAACACTGCAGGATGTTGTGATTGCCACAGGGCTTCACAATTGCTATTAAACAGTAGATCCACTGGGGTCGTTTTAACCAACAAAATTTGATTGGGAAATGGGATAATTGAGGAAGGCAGGAGAGAGATTTATGTGAGGAGGGAATACAGTGAACCTTCTGACACTTGACTGCATGTTGATGATGGGTAAGAAGGAATTGTAAAGAAATACAAATTTTCCACTACTTTACTGAGGTGAGAATGGATGGATCCACTTTCAGGAATGAACAAAAATGTATCCTTAAATTGTCTTGGATTCAGTCATCTGCTGAGACTTGTTTGTCGCCTCTAACCTGTAGATCTTATTGCAGTGGTTCCTCACCTCTGTCAGCCTGCAGCCTACCCCAGAACAGAGGGAGGTATCTGAATTGTCATCTCTCCCAGCTTGCAAATCCCAGTTCCCCAAAGTGCATTTGTGAACCACCAGGAAAGTTCAGATACTGGGAGTGGTGCACAGGTGGTGCTTTGAGAGATTTATTCCGCCCCCTATTTATTGACAGTATGTTTGTTGGAAAGGCAGATGATGGGAAGAAGAGCAGACAGGGATTGTCACTGGTACCTTAAATGTTGATTCTGGGAATTTCTTCATGATTACCGTGTGCTGTGTTGCTGTGTGAGCTTAACCCTTTGGATCCAGGAATCTTTGTGTATTACTTGGTGGCTTATGTTGGAAAATCTTACTAGCTATGAGCTGGACTTATAGAATACTTGTTTAAACGAGTTACACTTAACAGAAATAAAATCACCAACTTTAGAAACTTGTAGTGACACTTTTGCTTAAAGATCTTGTTTCCTTAATAGGTTTTTACTGGAGTAAGTTTTGTGTTGAGAAGATACCAACTGCTACACCTCATTTGCTTGTTTAAATTCTGGTTGCTTTTGCATGCCATATTGCAGTTCATTTTCATTTCTGTGTTTTCCTCGTTTGAGCTCATTTCTCATTCGTGTTTTTGTCTCATTTGTTTCCATCAGCAAATGCCCAGCACACCAGGGTTTGTGGGATACAATCCATACAGCCATCTGGCCTACAACAACTACAGGCTGGGAGGGAACCCGGGCACCAACAGCCGGGTCACGGTAGGAGACTCAACTATTACATCATCCAGCAAACAACAGGAATTGACCAGGAATGGCTCTAGGGTTAGGTCCTTCTGAGGCTTGGCTGCTGCCACTTCTTTATAAAACCAGAACCATTACTTCTGACTCTTATTCCACCCCCTTAACCCCCTTCCCTCTCACTCCAAAACCTTTTACAGGAAAATGGACTTCTACTCAGCAAACAAAACAATGTGGTAATCATGTATGATGCAGGACTCCAAAAAGATAGACACTGTGGTCTTCAGTGACCACTGCATGCTCAGGGGAGAGTTGTGTAGCCTGGGTATGAATTCTTGGAGGGAGGGAACTGCTCATTTTGTTGAGGTTTAGTCAAAGACAAGAACATTTTGCAAACGAGATCGTTGGTAATAGTTGCATCATACTGTTGAGCCATGCAAGAGATGCAAGCCTTTGTTTTTCTTTCCACTTAGTCTGGTAATAACTACAAATCCCAGGTTCAGAAACTACTTCTTTCAACAAAAGTGTGATCATAGAATCCTTTCAGATCCCATGTACTCTGTCAGGGTGTGGAAAATGGATGTTACATTCATTTTGCACAGAGTAAACCAAGTGAGATGGAGTTGAGTGATGAGAGAGGTGACGGCTTCTTTCAAATGCAGGTCAAGTCCTGAGCACTGGATGCAGTTAGGAAACAAAAATAGACACTGGAAGTGTGACATTTTCTTAACTAACACAACAGAAATAGAGTAAATCCCTGATTTTTGTAAAGTTCCTGTTATTCTCATAGCTTCAAGGTTTTCATGTAAAGTTTTCTGCCTGAAAAGATCTGATTAGTTTGGAACATGATAAAAAGATTTCTCGAGGAACAAATAGATGGTGTGTTTAATGAAGTGTACACCTTTTATGGCTCTTACATAAACCTTCTTTCAGACTTCATTTGTGAAGTTCATCTGGTTTGTTAAAATGTTTACAGAAAGACCTTCCCCATACAAGCTGGAACTTGACTTACACACTGTCTGCACAGAGACTTTTTTCCTTATACAAGAATAAATCAAGTTTCGTCTGAGAACTTCCATTGTTTCTGTATGTCATAAGCATATACAGCCTTCTCTGCCATGCATATATCAGTATATGTATGGTGTCTTTAAATCCCTGTTAATTTAAAAGCATTAAACAGTTTCCGTTGATGTTTTCCAACCCATCTGTATGTGTATCTGTGTATACATTTGGTAATGCACATACCTCATGCACATTATTTATACACGATCCTGTACGCATCGTTTCATAGAGCTCCATAAATTCAGCAAAACAAAACGTACCAAGAGGAAAAATTGGAAAGCTGGGTACTGAACATGGGCTTTCTTGGCCAGATACCTTTGCTTCTCTATGGCTGTAGTCCTGAAAAATCTTGGAACTACTTTATATTTTTATGAGAATGCTCCCACTTCATGTAATACAAGTCCTGGCATGTGGAAGTGCTTGAGGAGTGGAGGTTTCCAGAGCCTGCAGCTGACAGGGACTGTCATGTTGCTGCAGTATTTTAGGAGAGAATCCTATCAGATGTTTTGTAGCTTGAGGGGCCAAGAGAGGATGCAGCAACTTCCAATCCACAGCAGTTAGTGGTCATTGTCCTTTTATTTAGTGTGAGCAATGTGCTTGTCAGTGTGCAAAACTAGAGGGAGATAATGGCACAGAAGGATATTGCAAGATAATTTGGACCATGAAGTACAGCTCAGATAGAATACACACGTTAACAGCGCAGTTGGATGGGGTTTAGTTGGCTCCAAAATATCACTGACAAATTTTGCAGACAAATAGATTGCTAAAATGATTTGAAAGTGAAAATATGTTTCTCACTTCCCGATCTTAAACTCCTTTTTTCCACCTGTACAGTAGCCACATTGAATTTGTCAAAACAGATAGAACAAATTGCTCATCAGAAGTGAGAAAAACAACCTGCTGGGATCGGTGTTTCCATTTAAATTTCTAAGCTGCCTAGTTCAGTTTAAGAACACGGAGCCCTTTTGAAGGTTTATCTAGTTACTGCTCTCTGGACTTACAGATGAAAGGACAGACTTACATTGGGAAAACATGACTGTGAGGATCAGCTCTAGTTAGTACCTGTTCCCAGCTTGGGTGGCTTTTTGGTGATGTTGTTTGCTTCTTTTAGTGGGGATGTGTGTGATTGGTTTGGGTTAACTGCACAAGAATGAGTGTTTTCCAAAACATATGTGTAGACTCTGCCCAGTGATCATGTTAACGAATGGATCTATTCGGTTCTTTTATAGGCTTCCTCTGGTATTACCATTCCAAAGCCCCCCAAACCCCCAGACAAGCCCCTGATGCCCTACATGAGGTACAGCCGGAAGGTGGGTATACAGTGTCAACCAAATTACAATGAAAGTTAGTGTTTGTATGTGCTAACAATTAATTGCTATTATCTTAGTTTCAGCTTCTAAACTTTGACTTCTAACAGCCTGCACATTCTTTTAAGGGAATTATAAAGTACAGATGCATTGCCCTTCACAATGAAGGCAGCAGTAGTCTGTTCACGCAGTTGCCAGTTTCTGGGGGGAAAAGTTTTCTCTAAAATGCTAAGTACTACCACTGTCTGCTGACAAGGATCCGCCCTGCCACATGCAGAAGTTCCTGTGACTTACTGACAGAACTTTTTTATATAAAGGAAGTATTCCTTGCGGTATACTGGGCTTGGTACAGTGCTGTAGCTGGACTGAAGAGTAGCAATGAGTGGACTTTGCATGTTCTCCTTCACCAACCTAGCCTGTGGCACCGTTTACTTCGCTATTCTGTGAACTGTTTGACAGAAAGTAGGAGAGAGAGACTCTTGTGGAGTCTGAAATCTGATGGGGCATGGGGAGGGCATGTCAGCCTGGCTGAAGCGGGTGAGCCAGAAGGAATCCCTTCCACTTCTGGTAAAATACCTTTACCAGCATGTCTGTCTTAGGCAAAAAAGCATCAACAAATAAAAATGTCAAGTGGCACAGCAAGAAATAACACTGACAGCTCTCCTTTTTGGTTGTTTTTTTTTTCCCTATAAAGTTAGAAACTTTCTTGGTGGAGTCAGAACTTGTTGGAACTCAAATTGATCAGCAAGACTGCAAACTATTTTGCAATGTTACATTCTGATGTGAAAAGCTCAGTGCTCTTTATCATAACCCACTGCTGGATGTGTTTACTCAGTAGCCTTTTTTTTTCCCTGAGATGCAGCGATGTGCATTTAAGAAGAGAATTAAGAGGGTTAAAGGCAATATTCTCATGAAACCAAAGCCATTTCAGCAATTGCCTGTTTCAGTAGATGGCTTCCTACTGACCTCCTGCCCCAGAAAATAATCGAGATAGTTTAGCCAGACTCATTCCTAACTTTATCCTGTTTTTCATGGTGATT
The DNA here is from genome assembly GCA_024733675.1 of Psilopsiagon aymara. Taxonomy (NCBI): domain Eukaryota; kingdom Metazoa; phylum Chordata; class Aves; order Psittaciformes; family Psittacidae; genus Psilopsiagon; species Psilopsiagon aymara. The sequence continues at coordinate 35,380 of JANRGW010034357.1, read as the reverse complement.
CCAGAAAGAACACTGAGATGACAATATAAAATGTGTAATTTGGAAGTATTTAGATATCATTAGTAAAGCTCCAGCTGTTTCTGTTAAGGTCTGGGACCAAGTGAAGGCGTCCAATCCTGATTTGAAGTTATGGGAAATTGGCAAGATTATTGGAGGAATGTGGCGAGATCTCACTGATGAAGAGAAGCAAGAGTATTTGAATGAATATGAAGCTGAAAAGGTAAATGGAAGAAATCTGGGATGTTTATTACAGCTGATTCTTCTAGGAACTGGTCTGAGAAGAAAAATCCATCTTCCCCATGCAGTGGTGTATGAGGCATTCAGCAGACCCCTGTATGTAACTTAAATGGAAGTTATGTCCTGACACATCTTTTAGATTTTTTTAAATAACTGTGCATCAACTGTGACTGGTCAGTTTTTAGACCTAATTCAAAATGAAGTATTGATAATTGAGTGTCGGTTTTAACTGTTTAGTGAATGGATTTGCTTGTACAACATCAGTGTTGAAAAGATTGTCTCAACACCAAAATCCTCTTTCAAAACTGGTGCTCTGCAACTACTGCTATTGTCATGAACGTGTTCATGAAAGACTTCCAGTCACATAGGGTTTGGTTTTCATGGTGTAATCTGGTGTCACTCCACGCTATGACATAGTGTTTTGTTTCTTAAAATGTTACCACTTTTAGGGTTTTTCTTGTGGTTTGGGTTTTATTGATCCTGATGATGAGAGATGACAGCTACCTGTGTGTCTAGGTTGGTAAGTGTTGAGGACCTTGACAAGACTGGTATTGTGATCCTAAGGTAACAAAGGGAATTGTCCAACTGCTGTGTTGTCCTTAAACCTGGTAGACATCTGAGGCTGTGCATAACCTGGTCAAATCTAAGCTGTTTTTATTGCAGGTCGATAGAGAAGTGCTTCAAAGCCGGATGCTCTTTTAACTTGGTCATGATGTTTAGATTGTAAGCTCCTTGGGGCAGGGGCCATCCTGGTCACATTTTTCCAGTGCCTAGGTAGAAGGATTCCAGTCCTAACCATAAAGAAAACAAGATGCTTAGGTACCTTTAACATTATGTCCTCATATGTAGATTATAATTTTTCATTGGAAGTGTCTCAGATCACTGTACAAAATCTAAACTTGGCACATTTTAAAAGTGAGATTAAAGAAAGCAAATCAAAGGGCAAAAATACTTCAAAGGAGGTGAAAATAGTGGGGCAGACCTGCTACCAGGAGGAGACTAGTCTGGCTGCAGCATTCTGTATCATCCCAGGGCAGGGATGGATCAAAGAATGGAAAAATCTTAAGTTATTTTGAAAACTGGTTCGTGACATACTGCATAAGGAAAGAGAAGAAATCAGAATCAAAGATCTAGTTAGAACTCCAGAGATATATTGAGAGTATGTTAAGTTCACCAATTGTTTTTATCCTATCAGAGTTCTTCTGATCATAAATGCCTTGTTCTGAGGCGGTTGCTTTTTAACTCTCAAAAAACAAAGCTGTTGTTTAAGACTTCTCAGGTATTAAAGCTGAACCGTACCTAGAAGCCCAGCTAGTGTTTCTAAAACATGAATGACTATGGAAGAAGTTCCAATTGTTAAAAAGACTGAGAGAATACAGTTATTTGTATATCACTGGATGATTCAGAATAGCTTTATCTGTACAAGTACAACACGAGTTGTAGAGGCTGCAGTTCTGTCCAGGCTGAAATCATCGCCTCATGCAATCAAACGCTATTGGTCACGTTTCAGATAGAGTACAATGAGTCCATGAAGGCCTACCACAACTCTCCTGCATACCTGGCCTACATCAACGCCAAGAGCCGTGCAGAGGCTGCACTGGAAGAGGAGAGCCGCCAGAGGCAGTCGCGCATGGAGAAAGGGGAGCCCTACATGAGCATCCAACCCGCAGAGGATCCCGATGGTAAGCACAAAGGAGTTTGTGTGCCCGTCCACTGAGACAGTTCTGTTACAAGACCAGCAGCAGAGAGAAACAGATGGAGATAGAGAAAACTACCAGCATACAACTTTCAGTGCTTAAAGTGACTTCCTTCCTATTTTAGTACCTTTAGTAGTGATTTTCATTATCAAGTTTAATTCCATACAGCTAACAACTGACTTTTTCTTGATTCCAAGGTGCCAAAAGTTATTTCAACCCTTAATTGTATATGAAGTAATGCTTACAGTTCAAAACAAACAAGTGTGCTTAAAGCCCTGTAATGGCTTTAATATATGCATTATAAAAGGCTTAGATGCCTGATTTAATCCAGCTCAAATGGAATTGTGTGCTTTATTACCAGAAGCACTTAATTCTGACAGGCAGAACTCTGGCATGATTAAGAGCACTTGAACCTTTAATCTGTTCAACAACTGTCAGTTGAGATTGAGGACATCAGTTACCTTTGGTGCTGGCAAGTTGATGAGAAAGTTCTCAGTTTATTTGAGTGTGAGGAAAGGCCCCACCCGGTGGGAACACTCAGCCCCAGCCACCCAAGGGCTGCTTTGCAGTTCACAGCCCAATGCTTGTTGAAACCTGAGGGGGAAACGTGTAATCAGTTACACCCTTTTTTTCCCTCCCCCTTTGTAAAAGCACACCTTGGAAATGAATCACATGACAAGCAGCATTTTACCCAGTGTGAGGTAACTGCAGAATTCATGTGAATGCATTTAGTGTCCAGTAGCTGGCATTTGGGGACTTCAGGGCCAAAGGAGTTTGGATCCAGCTGCATGAGGCCCCAGGTTGCATCTGTTCCCATCTGAGACCAAACAGCAAATTATTTCTGTGACAAAAATGTTGCTTCTGTCCCATCCTGCCCATCATTAGGGTTAAGAACTCTGGGCATAAAAAGAGCCTTAGTAAGAGGACAAAGGCACGACTTTAAAGAGACCAATTTGCTCAATACTTTTTTGTCTCTTACGTATCTATTGCCTTCCCCCTGTTTTTCCTCTTTTTTGCTTCATTTAATTGGGTACCTCAATGAACAATTGAACATAACACTTTGAATTAAAGGAGACAGAAACTTTCATTAAAGTAGTTACCTTCTTTGGTAACATTTTATTGCATGATAGCTTAGGACTCGTAAGATCTCTCTGAATAGATGGAAAGTGATCTCAATTATGAAGACTTCATGTGAAATAAATTTGACTTCTGGACTCTTCTACGTGACATCCTTCTGGAATATAATTCATACTTGGTGCTTAACTGACTTTAATACTCAGCTAAATTTGAGTTATGCTCACATAAGTTTCTTCTGTTTCCTTACCACTATTTGATGCTATTTAATTACTATGCTTTAAATTCTAATCAGTTTGGCTTTTAATATTCCATAATGCTGTAGTTCATGTTAAATTCTCTGACTAGATTCAAATTGCCACATCTTGCCAGAAATCAGAAGCTCTTTTAATTGGATCAGAGAGAAGAAAACTAAATCCTTGACCTGAAATATTCATTGCTCTTTGTGATTAATCCTGTAGAGGAATGTCAAACAAGACAGTTTAGTTCCTGTAGACCAGCACTTTGACCCCTGTGCTCATCCATTTTCTCTCTTGAAGTGTTTTGGCCTTTTTTTCTGTAACTGTTCATCAGTGAACTGCATTTACTAAAAAAATAGATCCTTGCTCTTAACACATCACTGTGAGTTTTCAGTGATGAGTAAACGTGTAGCACTGCTTGAGGCTTTCATTCCTCAAGTGTTTCAAAATAAGTCTGATCTGTGCTACAAAGCTTATTGAGAGAGGAGTCACTCTCCTGTTGGTATTTTGTAGTTGGTACTGTTCTGGTAGCATGATTGATCAGGAATGTGTAGGTTTGGGTTTATTTGGTGTATTAATAGTCCCTCTTGCTCTGGAAATGCAGAAAGCAGTGCACTAACTAACTAGGTGAATCCAAATTTCAGGCTTGTGGGAAATGCATGTCAAATCCCAGCTGTTAGAGCTGTGCCAGGTAAATAGTTTGTCCTCATAAGGTGATTTTTCTGATGACCTGATGTTCTGTATGTATTATTGCGAACTTTGTGACATGACAGCATCTGGTGTTAAGGTTTGTATCTTGTTTCTAAGAAGTGGTACCAAAAGTAGACTTGGTCCTGGTTTTGTGGCATTAAAGCAGTTGCACTGAACACTCTTGTTTCAGACTATGATGATGGGTTTTCAATGAAGCACACAGCCACGGCTCGTTTCCAGAGGAACCATCGTCTCATCAGTGAGATCCTGAGTGAAAGCGTGGTACCCGATGTCCGCTCTGTGGTCACCACAGCTAGAATGCAAGTTCTGAAACGCCAGGTTCAGTCTTTAATGGTTCATCAGGTAAGGACAAATGATATGAGGTGTTGGGGAAGATAATGGTGTTGGGCTGTACTCCAAGTCTCTTGTAGTTTGATCATCTGCATGACGCTTCTTGTTGGGTGTCAGTATTCTCTATGCTTGAATAGCTCATCTTGTCTTGGGAGGTGCAAGACATGAGGTGCCACCTCCCAGGCTGTTTTAAGAATCACATTAAGCTCTAGTGTGGTTTTTAGGATATCTTAAGTAGCAATTCCACACCTCTTCGCTATTCCATATAACCCTTCTGTATGTAATGGCGTCTCCTGTTAAATGGGTACAGGTGGAGTTGTGACTTTGGGGTAGCTTATGACTCATAATCTTGTTTGTAATGATTCTTTATTCCAGTAAATGGTCCCTATTGTAACATTTTTTATTGTTAAACACATACAAGGCCATCTAGTGAGGTGTTTCGCTTTGCTTTGACTGGGCATATGCCTCTTGTACAAACATGTACATTACCAGAAGACCCCTCTGTCAGTATAGTCAGTGTGCATGTAGGTGAAAAAAACTGAGACACCAGAATTTAATGAACAAAAGCAGATCTGGAGGGGGGTGGTGTCCCTTCTTTCCTTTGGTCTTTTTGCATTAGAGAATGTAATTTATGTGTTCCGTTTGTAAGTACCTGTCGGGTGTATAATATGAAGGAAAACATGTAGGGTTTATGCTAGAAGATTCACCTCAGATACATACATAGTGTTTTCCACTTACAGTACACCTCACCAATCCTGAGTGACTGTAAGGACCTCTTTATTCATACTTCTCAACAGCATAAAGTCATTTATATATTACATAGGTGTATTTTTAAATACTGATGTATATATTTCTGTAGGAAGCTGTAAACTGTGTCCGGCTCGTCAGATGACAGCATAGTAAAGTTCTCACCATTTATCTCATTTCCAGCGTAAACTGGAAGCTGAGCTTCTACAAATTGAAGAGCGTCACCAGGAAAAGAAGAGGAAGTTTCTGGAAAGCACAGAATCCTTTAACAACGAGCTCAAAAGGGTACAACTCCTGTTTTTCTCCACTTGGAGGAATCTGCTAGTTACCCATTTGTACAAGTGCTCTCCCCACAGTTCTGTATTCAGTTGTGTGTAATTACACAGCTGAGCACTGCAGTGTCCTCGTGTTTGCATGATGGAAAGTGCACAGAGCTTATGCTGTTTCATGCTCCATCAGTGACCTTTAGTGGTGACATTCGGCCAGTACAGCTTGGAAGTGCCCTCAGGCATCACAGCTTGAGCTCATGAGAGAGAGCTCTGGCTCAAGGATGGTGGCCTAAAGCCACTGCTCTGTCCTTGCCTGCATTCAAAGAACAAGTTTTAGGTGGTTTATTCCCCCGCTTTTTGTTAACATGTTTGTTTCTCTCTGCCCAGTTACTGATGTGTCTCCCTCTCTAGTTACTGATTATGAAGTTTGACAAAGCAAAAGAATCTTGATTTAGAAATATTGAGCTCATAATTGGGTTTTACTGATGTTTTAACTGACATAGTAAAAGCTTTTCTCTCTTTAATTGCCAGTTATGCAGTTTGAAGGTGGAAGTGGATATGGAAAAAATTGCTGCTGAAATTGCTCAGGCGGAGGAACAGGCTCGCAAGAGGCAGGAGGAGAGGGAAAAGGAAGCAGCTGAGCAAACGGAACGCAGCCAAAACAACATCACAGCTGAGGAAGAACAGGCAGCTAACAAAGCAGAGGAGAAGAAAGAAGAGGAGAGTGCTCCAATGGACACAGGTAAAGGCACAAGGGGCCCAGCGTGGCCAGGAGCGTGCTCGCTCTGCTTTTGCTGTTAGTAGGAAGAAAGGCTTCAGCACAACAGCAGTCGGAATAGAGAACTTGATCTTTGTGACCTTACACGTCCGCTTTCTTCTCCTTAAATTGCTCCTTTTTAAAGAGGAGGGAGTAAGATACCACAATGTCCTGTTTAATGCTTTGAGTTATGTGAAGGGGAAAAATGCTTTCTAAGCTTCTCTCATCCCTTAAATATGGGTTAGCCAGAAGCAACTGAGAGCTTCCTTGTGCTGGTACCAGCGTTAGGAGGGCAGGACAGCGCTTATCCTCTGCTGCTCTCACCAGCTGGTTTGCAAGTTTTCTGTGTTCTGTTCAGTGACATTAGAAAATGTTACTGGACTGGAGTGTGTTGGTGAGGCAGTAAGGCAGCAAATTGTTGCCATACCAGAGTGAGCAGAAGGGGAAAGGCACCAGGGAGCTGGAATTGTGCTTCTGGTGTGACAGGGCTTTCTTGTGGCTGACTTCTGGGGTCAGGCAGCTGCAGGTGACTCTCAGGACACTGTATGGCAGGACCATGGACATCCTTCAGAGCTGTGACACCTGCTGCATGTTCTAAGGGACAGAATTAACTGCTGTGGAGTACTTGGATTTGTTGCACAGTTCTCCCTAAATTCTAATTGCACACGTGAATTGTATTGGGGTGTGAATGACGCTGAGAAATGTCTTGTTACAGAAGAGCCTCAGCCAGAAGAGAGCACAGAAACCCAGCAGAACGGAGAAGAAGGAACATCCACCGCCGATGACAAGGAGAGTGGCCAAGAAGGGGGCGACAGCACCGCAGAGGAGGGAACCAGCGACAGCAACACTGGTTCTGAGAGCAACAGCGCAACAGTGGAGGAGCCTCCTGCAGACCCCAGTGCCGAGGACAGCGAAAAGAAAGAATAAATATTGACTCACTTCATGTGTCTCTTTAAGGAAGTACTGGTTTGGTTTCAACGTGTGCTATGCAGCTTTTGTATGTTCCCTGCCTGTATCCCTTGTTCCCAAAGTATACTGGGCTTCACTAATGTGTCACGTTATCGGCAAACTGACATGGAGAGGCCTTCAGAAGCACGGGGTGGCTAAAAGCAGACAGAAAACCTGATAAAATACAGATAGGTCCTTCCTATTGCTTGGGATTTCTCCCCTAGAAGAACAGGTCTGGTTTTGGTTTTTACATTACAACTCAGCCCTTCTACTGTTCTAGTGGCATGGTAACAGTGAGGAGGCATTTCTCAAAGGCCCCTCTTGGCTGTCTGTGGCTGAAATGTGATGCTGATGGGCTTCCCCTCTCTCTGGGGGCCTCCTGAGGAGCTTGGCTCTGCCCTGAGACATCAGCTTACTGCACCACGACCCAGAGCATGTCCTTGATCTCACAAAACCAACCCCCCAGCAGCCCCACTGCTTCAGTTCTGGCCAGCCAGGACCCAGCTCTTTGCTTTTAGAGAAAGCTTTTGGTACTGGTGAGTGCTCCTCAGTAAGGCTGCTGGGCTTGATCTTGAGGGGTTTTGGTGCAAGAGAAACTGTCCTGTAGTGGCAGAAACTTGCTCACATTCCACATGCAACATTTCAGGAGCTCCACTTCCAAAGGAGTAACTGTCCTCTTGCAGTAAATGATGTACCCTGGGCGGGGCGGGGGGAGGTTTCTAATCAGAACAGCCTTTGCTTTTCTGCACCAATGAACTTCTTTATTTCCTACTAAGAGACCAAAAATCGCCCCATTTTGTCCCATGTTAACCTGAAGCCTTTCTGAAAATAACACTGAATTACAACAGACAGAAGCTGCGTCCGGTACAGCCAAGAGAACACATGATGCATTGCAGTCAATAACCTGGAATGTTTGTAGGGAATAGTGGGTTTAGGGGTGGTAATGGTTTGTAAATCCTTTTGGTCTTTTTTTTTTAATGGTCTAAAAATAATAAAATCCAACAAGTTTGTTTTTTTTTTAAAGTCACAGTGCTCTGGTTCTTGTCTCTTAAGGAAATGCCTGTGTTTGATTTAGGGCTTCCATCAGGTGCCCTCCTGCTTGAGGCCAGAGGGGGGTAAAACCACAGAATTAATTAGTGACGTATCCAACATACAAACAGTTACACTGAAAATGGGCTTTGAAAATGAAAGCAAGAAACCCCTGAGCTGGCCTCAACTTGTGTTTGAACACTGGCTACATCTAAAAGGATCTTTAAGACCGGTGAATGGGAGAAGCTGTGGAGGAAATAACGCTTGGAAGTTGTTACTAAATGAGACACTGCCTTGTATGCACACACAGAAATGAGCCAGTGGCAATTCAGATTGAGTTGCTTGTTCCTGTTTCATTCCCTTAATTCCATCCTGGATCTGTTTGTGCTCTAGATCATGCACAAGCTACTGGGAGCAGAGCATGTTGGTTACACCTTAACCTACACACCTGCAGGTTTTTTTTACTGCATTTTGCTCTTCTAAAAAAGCATTTTCTGGAATGATTGTTACTGCCAACACAGTTTGATTACTTAAATGGTACCAGCTGCTCCCTGGACCACGAAGGGGCTCAGGTGGAATCAGTGCAGGAGTAGGAGGAGGTTCTGCACCTCCTGTGCTGCAGATGCTCCTTGTGCCACAGTTATCTGTGCTGAGCTGCTACAGGCCCCGTGTGCTTTTCATCTCTCTATTTTCAAGGTGTATGCAACAGTCACTACTTGGCACAGGCAGAGTGTGCTGCACCTGAGTGAGTAGGTGTCAACTTCAAGGGTAAAATAACTCCTCCGAGCACATGTAAACCTGAACAAATGCCTGCTGGGCAGCGTTTGAGCACTGACCAGCCCCCAAGGGACATGAGCATCAGGGGCTGGCCTTGTGAGAACCCTGGCTCCTTCGCTGTGCTCCTGCAACAACCCTGCCCCATTCCTGCTGCTCCTCAGGCTGCACCTGGCAGCTGCCCACTTGAGACCTCTGATGGAGAGCAGCTCACTGGAGCTCCTCATGAGCCCACACACCCACTTGGAGGGGCTCAGCAGGACCTGCTGCCTCCCATGAGGAGGATGGAGCAGATAAAGCCCATGAGTGGGTTGTGCTCTTGCTTGCTGGGCTCTCTGGTGTTAGCTGTCCCCTTCTTCAGGTCCTCATGTGTTTTATGTGGCAGAGGGGTGGCATCTCCTGGGGCTCCTGCTCCCTCCAGCTATGGTGAGTATCCCCTGACTCTTTGGGGATGCACTGATGTGGGTGCAGGCTGTGATTTGGGTGCTGAGAGTGCTTGCACCACTGGAGACAGTCGCTGGGGCCCCCCTGGGTGCCTCAGAGCTGGCAAGTCTTTCACACCCACACGGGCTGACACGGAAGTGAAGAGGCAAATCCCAAGCATTGCATCACGGTGAGGGAGTTGTTTTCTCTGCTTTGTTTTTAATCTTCATGGAAAAAACAGGCTTTTTCTGAGCCTGCCTCCTGTTTTGTGCCCTCTGACATCCCCACGGCTCTGCTGTTCAGTGCCTTCTGCAGGTAAAGTCAAGTAGGCAAAGGTTCCCTTCTGCGTTGGGTACTTCTCAAAACTGCTTTTATCTCACCACAAAAATACACATTGTAAAGGTTATGAAGAAGCCCGGGTTAAAACCAAAATGCTCTTATAGGGTTTTCTGGGGCTCTTTTTAATTATTGCATTACTGTTATTACTAGATTTTATCACCCAAAAAACCTTCTGACCTACAAAACTGAACTACAAGGACAGGCCTGCAGCATGGAGCAGATCCCAAAGGGGAAACACTGAAAGGGTTTCGATGTTCAAATACAGACCAGGCACCTTATGAGATTGCTCAAAAGCAATTCCAGAGGTGAAGCACTTTGCTCCTTGTAAAATACAGGTGGTTTATGCGCCTCAGTACCCTCCCAAAGCACCTACCCATGTACGTGACTGCAGCCAGCGTCCCGTGAAAGACAAAAGTCTGATGTTTGTGCAGCAGCTAAACTTTGGAGGAATAAAATCCCCAAACTTCTTGGGGGTTTAAGCAAAATAATCACCTGTGCATCATGTGGGAGGTTCGCAAAGCTGATGGGCATCCAGCAAAATGAGGGCTTTGGATGCAGAATCTGTGCTTGCAGAAAGGATCATCCCTGTGACACAAAGAAAGAAAACGGATTAATTGAGCTTTAGAGGGATGAAATGGCAAAGTAAAGCCGAAGCCTGGCACAAATGGAGGCAAGGGCAGCCCGTGGGGTGTGGGCAAGTGGGAGATGCCGCTCGCAGCATGGTGGTGGGCTGATGTGTGGCAGCTGGCTCTCTAGTTACAGAGCAGCCCCTGTGCCCACCCTGTCTCGAAGGTCCATGGTGCTGTATTTCTCCCTTTCTCCACCCCAGCTGTTGTGCTGAACCCCAACTGGGCAGCCCTGGCTTTTTATTGAATAAAAGATAAGCTATTCTGGATTATTTTCTCAATTTATCTAAAGCTGCTTAAAGAAAACACCACCGCACTGGCCATCAGCCCAACAGCCCCGTACTGACACGCCACTAGAGCTGCACCATCTCTGCTCCCCTCTCCTTCCACCCCTCCAACTGACAAGTGTTCCCAGCAGTCCCAACTGCTGGAATATTGCGGATATTCCTCCTCGCTGGCTCCGGATGAGCACCGGCGCAGGCTGGGAGCTTGCAGGGTGCATGAGCTGGATCGAGCGCTGCCACCAGGCGTCTCTCAACCTCCTGCCGCTGCCTGTCCGGAGCTGCAGCGCAGGAAAGCACCGTTGTACCTCGGGTGCAAACTGCTCCCGGTTCTTACGCTGCTTTTGTGTAGTATCCAGGAAGTCTCAGCCAGCAGCAGGACTGTAACAGGGCAGCGCATTTAACTCCCCCCACGTTGTAAGGCTGCGCGTTGTGTTGTACCGATGCATCGGGTACTGCAAGCGAACTTACCTGCGTGCTCCTGGTTGCAATTGAGTGGTGGTTATGGGTTTCTTGCTGCGCCTAGATGATGGCAAAGAGAAAAGCATTAAAAAGAACACAGAATCTGTCTTCTTCCTTTTCTTTTTCCAGCTTTCTAACAAAGAGCTATAGTGAAAAATGCTTCAGCTATGACAAAGGATTCCAGGGAAGAATCCTGTGTGCAGGGGCATTGAGGAAAACCACTTCTGCACCAGCAAAGCTTGGTCTGGGCATGCATCTCCTGCCAAGGAGGGTCAGTCCCTCCCTGCAGCTCCAGCTTCTTTTCCCAGGCAAATGGGTGCAATTTCCACTCTGCTCTTGGATAACTTGACATGCCCCTTCTCTGGAATCCTGCTGCGGATGATTCAGTTAGTCAATAAGGAGAACTTATAGGTGCACGTCTTTAATTTTCAATGTGAATTAAGATAAACTGAACCAAGATCATGTTAATTCCGAGTAAGAGTGTCTTTGTGTGGGTTTAATACGGTTTAACTAATCCACTTTAGTCTGTGCATGTGAACTTCTCAGTATATCCTTGGACACTTAAGGGAAAAGAGATACTGGCTTTAAACCAATACAGGGAAGCTGAGATGGGACCTTAGGAAGAAGCTCTGGCACTGTTGGGAAAAGGGACCAACAGTTGTGTGGTGTTCGGGAGCTGGCCACTGCCAGAACAGTTCTAACCACAGTTGAGACGGAGCAGGGAATTCCAGATTTGAGCCTTGACGTTGTTGTCAGGTCCCAATGACTCCTACTGCGTGACTGGGCAGAGGAACGCAGGTCTGGGTGCTGTGATAGATGCTGTGAGTGCCGTAATAAGATGCTGGTACAGCTTCAGCAGAGGCTAGGAATCAGCTTGAAGCTCTCTAGGCACCTTGGATAACCAAGTGGAGACCAGCTACTACGCTGCTGGCTTGAGAGCAGGGATCCTGCTCTGCTTTAAGTCCGTCTGTTGTTGTTCTCAGTTCCCTTCTTTCACTTTGATGCTTTTTTTCCACAGCCTTCAAGGGGCTTTTTGAAGTGGTTTTGCAGTTATCAGGCTGGTGTCTTGTTTTGTTGTAAATTATCATGTACCGCCTCACTTGTGACTTCGAGAAGCCTGCAGTTTCTGTAAACACCTGGTTTCAATTTGCCCTTTTTTTCACTCAATTCTATTGAGAAGGCAAGGAAAAGCTCCTTTAATCCTGGCACCAATTCCAGAAAGAGTGACAGTAACAACAGAGTGAAAAAATCAAATATGATTTGTTTATTATCATTTTTTAAGGCCAGGGATGAGGAATTCCAGAGCTGTGACAGAGACGACTGGATGAGCAGCTCCTGGAGAAACCACTGATGCCGTTATTCCCTGCTTCTATATCCAGCTTTCTTTCAAAGGCAGCAGGGGACTGGTGTTCAGCCTTGCACCTTTTGAACATGGTAACCCAGGCTGCAGGAAGGATGCTCCCTGTACTGTCAGCAGAGGCGTTAACCCTCAGTTTTCTTAAGGAGACCTAATGCTCTCTCTGTATCTCCCTAAACAAGACATTGCTCATTAGTGAATGAAGAAAAAGAGAAGGCTTCAAAACACTCTCTAGACATAACCAGTGGCCATGGACCACTTCCTTCCTACTGTTTGTCTCCTCTCCTTTCCTTACCAATTATGCTGGTGCCTGCACTGTCTCTCACATTAGTTCAGGCCAGAAAGGATCTGTTTGCTCATCACAGGCCCCTCCATATAGAATCATAGAATAGTCAGCGTTGGAAAGGACCTTAAGATCATCCAGTTCTAACCCCCCTGCCATGGGCAGGGACATCTCCCACTGAATGGACCTGGTGGTGTGGGCACAGCCTGAAGCAGATCTCACAGGAAGCCATCAAGCCTTGGGCTGAGGGCACAGAGGAGCCACCAGCACAGGGGGCTAGGGGCCAGCAGTGGCAAGCAGAGGGGCTGTGTCTGTGCCAGCCTCCATCTCTGAGTACGTGTCCCTCCTCATGGCCCAGCTCCGTCACTGCCAGGAAGCTGCTTCAGTGCGGAGCAGATGCCCGTCCAAAACCTGCCCCTTTTCAGGTTTTATTCTCCAAAAATAAACTGGAGAGAAAGGCCACCACCCGTGGCATGACGCAGGCAGGGGGAAGGTGACTTCCCAGTGGCACCCAGCCTGTGCCCTGCCCTCCTGCAGCTGCACAGCCGGCATCATGGGCAACTGCACATCGCTGATAGGAGCCTGCCTGCTGCACTGATTGCTTCCTCTGCTGGGAGGATAAGGATCTTTTATTAACCTCATGGGGAGATCACAATCATGAGATGTTTTTCAGGGCATCCCCCTACAACCGCTCCGAGAGCTCCTCTTGGTGAGGATTCCCAGCTCGTTCTGCTCTTAATGTCAGGAATTTACTCAGAGTTCTAACTTCTGCTATTTCCTTTGCCTGAAGAACGACTGTGTTGAAGCTCCTTCCCCAAGTAAACCTCCTGACTTCAGCACACAAACTTTCCCTGCTTGCCTCCCAAATGCCAGCTCAGTAGCTGGGGAGCAGAGGGGGATGTTTGGGCAAGAGACAAAGCTGGACGTGGGAGATCCCAAGGTCTTGTTTTGTCACTGCTGGGCAAAACTATGAGCAGAGAAGACATCAGGGTCCTTCCCTGACGTAAGAGGAGGGGTGTTACTGAGAAGTGGGCAGTTGAATAAGGATCACCCTTCACTCACCAATGCTTTTGTTTGGGTGCCTCTGGCTTCCTCTAGCAAAGGGAAGAAACCCTTCCTCGTTCTTTAGGACAGTGAAGGAGCAGAATAGCAAAGCCGAGAGCAGGGGGATGGAGCTGATGCTTCCTTCAGAGCTCCACAGCACCTTATCCTGTGCCAGGGTGCAAGGAAAGAGGAGGACAGGTCAGCAGATTGCAAGGGACCTGCGATACATGGGTTTGAACTGGGATGCTTTTACTTGTACGCAAAACCAGTGCACTGACCCGGGTGAGAGCAGCTGCACCCACCTGGACCCGCCACCGCTGGGCAAGTGCCTTTTGGGGCTGGTTTCATCTCGGTTCACTTACAGAAAACTGGTGGAAAATACAGGCAGGGTTTGAGGCCAGGATGCAAAACCATCCCATGCTGTGCTCTTCTCAGACTGAACTGTACATTAGAGCCTCAGCAGTTGTGCTTTCTAAGATCACACAGCCTGCGCTGGCTGGGCACCGTCTCCTCAGCACTGGAATCCTTTCCATCTTGGCATGTCTGAGTGACTTAGCTGGGGGACAGGCTGCGGGCAGTCCAATCTTACACACAGATGTAACATCACGCAGATTCCCATGAGATATTTCATTGCTGAATGAGCTACAATTTAATGACAGCTCAATTCCACATGACTTGTTTCGATTCAGTTCAGCAAATTCAGTGTTTCAGTTGAAGTGGAACCAACCTGAACTGAATTCCTTCTTTCTGAGCTAACTTCCTGGGGAATTTATTAGGAACTGCATTTGCTTTTGAGAAATCACATTGATGAATGACTGCCATCCAGGTCCAAGTGCTGTCACCTGGGCAGCAGATTCTCACTGCTGATTCCCACCCTTCCTGCAGTGGAGGTAAGCAGAGTTTCTAATATAAAACTGAAAATACCTGGTCACTTGGCTTTTATATTTAAATATATGTATAGATGTGTGTATATATATGCTTCTGACTATATATACATAGTTAATTTAACTTTAGGGTAACAAAGGTGTTCTGGTGAGCAACCAGCCCCGTGTGGCTTTCCTAGGCACAGCTCAGGCCTGGCACTGCCAGTTATGGAGTGCACATGTTAAAGGGAATACGCCAAAGAGACAGAATCACTAAGGCACGAAACAGACTGCAAATATACATGATCAAATCAAGCAAAGCTTTAATAATTGCTTTGAGAACTCCCCAGGTGTAAGACATGACTGCACACGAAGATTCAGCGCCATAAAGACAGAGTAAATAGTTTATTTTAAAATATTCCCATTCTTTTTTTAGGGAAAACAATTTGCTTGGATTGGCTCCGACAACACAGAACTTGGCACATCCTGAAACATCAAAGTTAGAGCTTGGGAGTCTGTGCACAAAACAAAGTGCAATCAGCTGCTGGGCTGCTTTCTCTCACTGCCTGGCTTGGACGGATTCACCCAGATGCTGCCTCTCCCTCTGTAGCAGTGACTACAGAGCAAACCTGGGTGCTGGTGCCTCTCTACACACCCATCACAGCCAGCACCAAGGCTTCATTTCAAGGCTTTACACCCACCACTTCCAAGTATTCTGCCTGTACCTGAGAGAAGCCTTTCATCTCTAGTCCCGCTTAGCGGAAGTGGTTACAAGATAAAGCTCTCTCAGGCAGTACCTGCCTGGATAATCGATGAACAAAGAGCAAACAGAGCAATAAAAAGACTCTCAGAGATGTGAACTGCATGTGCCTGTGGAGATAAGTGAGAAGCGAGCGTGTTTCTCACACAGTAAGAAAAGAAAGTGATGTGTGCTGGGAGCGCGAAGGGCAGCGCAGGGCACCTCCTGTGGCGCCAGATAAAAACGCTGATAACCTCCAAGCCTCAGCATCCTGCTCATGAAGCATCCCAGAACGGGATCAGAACCACAGCAGTGCTGGCCCCACTGAGAGGGGGCACTAAGGAGGTTTTTAAGTGAGAGCTGGGCTGTGGATGGCTTTATACAGGATCCTCTGCTTCATATTTAATTTGGGCTTGAGAGAGCCATGTTGAAGTAGTTGGTGCTCAAGGCAAGGCGATCAGTAGGTTTAGGATCAGACTCTCATGTACTTGAATTCTCCTGTTTTGGCTGTGATTAACCATTACGGTATCTTAAAGCAATTCAAATAGAAACATTCCACTGTAATGTTGTTATTTCTAACACCACCAAATCTTCAGATCCTCCAGTGCTAAACTATGCTAGAGGAGAACAAACTGGCTTTTCCCAACAGAGAAGTGTTTACTTTCCCTCAAGAGCCATGGACTACCAAATTCCCCGGCCACAGCTTTCAGTGTGTAGGAAAGGTATCACTCACAAGGTGATGTTTGGCTGAAGCCACTTGCTTTGCAGAGGATGCTGCAAGCAGGTGGGAGAGCAGTGAAGGACGTGGCCACTGGCACTCGTGTGCACAGAGATGTTTCATGTGGTAGTTGTACACCTCTCATGTCCCTCTCAGGATCTGGGCGAGGACATGAGGATGGAGAGGAGAGACAACAAGAAAGGAGACTTTCCTCTTGCCCCTTCAAGTGTCACTGCAAAAGCAGATCCCACTTCATCTGATGAGTCTCAGCTGAATGCGTGTGCCGCAGTGCAGGCACTGAGGAAGTACCTGAACCCCCAAGCGAATGACAGCAGCGTGGCACCGACCACGGCTGTCCCGTGCTGGTGAAAGCAGGAGGAGGAGGAGGAGGGTCCAGTGAGTGTCAGTGACACCAGGGCGTGGCGTGAGCTTGCAGGGGTGCAGGAAGTATAAAAGAGAGTTTCCCAAAGAGGGTCTCTGGCAGCAGCTGCAGCGTGCGGAGGCTGAGCTGGAACATGCGATGCTCTTCCTGACCTTGTGACTGCATCTCCGAAACCAGACCATGGAGGGCGGTGAGTACCGGTTCTGCAGTCTGTGGCTTGTCTTCACCTCTTAACAATGCCCAAATTCATGTCCTGTGTCACAAAGATGGAGCACTTTTAACAGAGCATTTAACAATATAAATTACTTTCATCTTCCTTATATGTAGCGCTATAAAGAAAGGCGCAGTTCCCTTTGACAAGCTCCAAAAACCTCAAATCAATTACTTCAGAAACACACACACACAAGATAGGCTCGGAGGCAATTTTCAGGGGCTGTTTTGTCCTGAAGCAAATGAGCTCTTCTCACATAATTTGTACCTTTCCTTCTATGTTCTTGAAAACAAATTAAGGAATGCTCTCTCCTTGGCAGCATTTTAATTTGGTGAATGAATCACGGAATTAGGAGCAAGCCCATGTGAGTCCTTGCTGGCTGCCTCTGTCCAGTCTCTTGCAAAGCGTTTCTTAATGAATACCTCCAATGCAGCAACAGAACTTTGCTATAAAGATGTGGGGTTTGGGCTTGCTCAGTGCTGGAGCAGCCCCGAGTCAGCACACTCATAGAGGTCTATCCCTTCGGATTACCCTGGCACAGAGCAGCAGAGAGCAAATGAGCTCCTCTTCTCTTTGGACCATGACCTCCCTCAGCCCAGGGGCACATACAGTGGCTCCTGCTGAAAGCTTCACGCTTACTTTTGCCATTTGCTGTCTTTTCTCAGCCAGAGCTCTGCAGGCACCAACCTCCAGGAGCTCGAGTTGGTGGGCGGCCATAGGAAGGGGTGGCACTGTGGGTCCAAGATGGGGCAGATAAGATGCAGGCACTTCTTTCCTCTCAGACTGTGATTTATTCCTTTTTCTATGGGCTTTTGGGTTTGCAAACACTACTCCCAGTTGCCAGGGAGCGCAGGGAAGAGGGACAAAGGCAATAGCTCAGGTGGGTAAGTTGGTTTATAACCAGACTAACCAAACTGGGTTTACAATACAACCACTACCTCTCCATGCCAGCCAGCATGGTCAGAGCTGTCATAAGGATGGTGAGAGGCATGGGAGTTCCTGCCAGTAAAGCTCTGCTCCAGGGGTAAGCTGTGGAACAGGGGGCAATGGGAGGTGTCGCTGCCTTTTCTCTGTGACATTTTTAAATCAGAGCTTTAAATTAGCTGGGATGCAAGAGGGCTCCCTGAGCATCCCAACTGCACAGGTTAACTGTGACAGGAGAAAGAAAGAATGAGGGAGAAGCTGACAAGAAGAGCAGCACCAGTTCCTGCTTTTTCTGCCCTACCACTATACTTCAGAGGGATATTCCACAATAGCTGTTTTGGAAGATGCATGGCAGGATTGCTTTTCGTTAACAGTTACACAGGAAACACCATTGGCTCCCTTAAGAATGAATCTTTTTGATTTGCTTATTCCTATTACCTATTCCTTATTACGTGGTGGCAGGTAATTGATTTTCTTCTGTAACACATGTATGAGCACATGATGAAAGCATGGCTTCGTTTCACTGCCTCTGTGCACTCCTGAAATGATGGTCTCTTTCCTGTGCCAGTTGTAATGCAGAGGGTAAAGGGGGGAGAATGGGCACTGAGCTGTTAACTGCCAGTAGTCATTATAGCACTTGGGTATGATTAATTTTTCTCAGAAATACATGGGTTTTCACCTAAAACCCTACTATTCTGACGGAGAAAAGGCACCAGAAACCATGGTTCAAGAGATAAACAGTACATTACTCACCACATGCACATGTGCCGAGGTGCTCGAGACTGAAACCTTTGCTCCGCAGTTCTGGCCAACAGAAGATGATTCTTTCACCACGAGGGTTTAGCCAGAGCACCTTTGTTCGGCTTTGCCAATGCTCCCTCAAGCATTCCTGAATCCCGCTGCTCATCCCAGGGCATTCCCTAGCAGAGAGGAGCAGCTCTGCTCCTTCACCCTGGCCCTGGTGAGAGCCTGACCTGCTTAGCTCAGAGCTGAGCCAGCGCTGCATCCTTCAGGGTTCCACTCCAGTTTAACCATCCTCCACTGCTGGTTTTGCTTCTCTTTCCTCCTCTGTGTAGACTTTCTGCCATCAAATGCTTCTGACTTTTCTGGGCACACCTGGAGGGGATTCACTGCTCCTAAGGCTGCTTTTATCTTGAGATTTGCTGCTGATGCTGAGGGAGAATCAGATAAAGTGGATGGGATACTTCTGTCTAAACTCACTGACCCTTCTGCCACAGCAGGGAATGAACCTGCACCCTGATGCCCACCCCTTGGCAGCTGAACCATGACTTTAAAACACCAATACCACTCAGTTCTTTCCCTTTGCTATCGAGGGAGCCCCAACCAGAAGTCAAGGGCTTGAGTTCAGAAGGATGAATCCCACCCCTCATGCTTACTCTATGGAGGAAGATTCTCAAAACTGATGGGTTGCTGTCTCCTCTCCCCTGCCCTGCATCGACAGCAGAGAGCAGACCCCTTCCCTCTTTCATCTGCATGGAGCAATTCTCCTTTCCTCCTTTTCCCAGGTCCTGCAGGACAGGAGCGTGCTTTTGAGAAGCGCAGCACCTGATGTAGGGCTTTATAATGTGCCTGACTCATTTGCTGCAATGGGTTTTTGCTCTTTCTATAAATGAGGTTTCCAACTGTTTGTGGGGACTTTTGAGGGGTTTTTCTTCTTGATGTTTTGAGGAACAAAACTTTAGGAAAATACCCACAGCAGAAAACTGCCAGAGGGGAGGGGGGGAAGAGAAAGAAAAAGTAAAGAAAGATACCTAGAATTACCTAGTAAACTCCAGAGCACGCCTCATTTCTTTCCTGCCACTCATTTGCTTCTGTTCCCTGTCCCAGACCCCTAAGAGCACTGAGAGTTGTGTCCTGTCTGCCCAAACCTGGTGACACAGACACTCGCTCAAAGAATTCATGTGGGAAGATCATGAGGCTGCATTGCCTCCCTGCTTCTGCCTTGGCAAATGTGTAAGCTGAGGTGGGGGTACAGAAAGAGGGGACAAAACAGGATGAGCTTCTTACTGTTGAAAGTCATTTGACATTTAAGGCACTTGAAACAGCAACTTTTGAGAGAGAAAAGAGTGTGATGCTCTTCAACGGAATGAGTCAGCTGAGCTGCTTCAGGATCAGCACTTGAGTCACTGCAGCATCCTATTTCGTTTGACGCTTCACAGCGTGCTAGGAAAGAACAGACAAGGAAAGCAAAGCGGTTCACAGGGCTGTGCACTCATGGCTTGTCAGATTAAGGAAGGGCTGGGGCTGGGCAGGGGGCACCAGCCTGGTACCTGGCAGCACCGTGTCCCTTCCATGCGATGACAGCAGAATGCAACCCAAGGAATCCCAAGAGCAAGGCACTGGTGGAGCGGGGCTGAGGTTGGGGCCTCTCCTCTCTGGGCTGTCAGTGGCTCTTCTCCTCTGCATCCTTTATAGAGCTGCCAGGAGATGAGTTACCTGTGGGGCCTCAGCTCCTGGACCAGCAGACGCAGTTATTGTCCATCCCCAGGCAGACACAAGCACCAACTCCAGGAGGCCCCTGGAAATCAGGTGTTTAAGAGGGTGGAACATTAGACCAAAGACTCAAATGGCTCGTGTTTAGGCAGAGCTCAGGGACCCCATGCCTGTGTCCCACGCAGGAAGGGCAGTTACAGTCTAGGCTTGCTTAAGTTCACCCAGCAGGTTTCAGTCATTTGGGCTTTCAGCGTATTTCCTGTGTGTAATATGCAGAAGTTAGATCAACTTCAAGGGAGAGATGGCTACAGCAGATGCTCACCAAACCTCTTCCTGCAGCCTGGAACTGCTTAGAGTGAAAGCCACTGGACATACAGAGAATAGAGACAAGAACATCCAAGCTTCCCCCCAACTCCTTGGCATACTCCATTCCTGACTAGAATGCACTACCAATGCACTGATACACTTTTTGATTCCCCCAGGAGGATTCAGAGGTGAGGGATGGAGGAACACAACTGAGCACGCAGCTGCATGAGCCCAAAGGATCAAAATAAGGGCAGAAAGTCAGGCACAACATTCTGAGAGACATAAGGGGAAGCTCACATATAGGCTTTCACACGTGGCTGAGGATCTCTCACCCACACATCCCCACTCAAAACAAGTATCTCCATTCAGAGCTACCGAAGTAACTGTTAGCAACCATGCTACTGCATGCGACTTAAAGTGGGGATACAGCTGCAGTCACCTGAAGTAGTGGAAGTTCATCCTCCTGGTCCAGCACAGTACCTGAACACGGGCCTGGCAGAGCAGGGAAGGGTGCAAGGGAGCTCCACAAAGAAACTGAACAGTATGGAAAAGCCATAATCCCTAGAAGAAATGGGCAGCTGAAAACCAAAGGCAGCTCCTGTCTCTGCCCCAGCCTTGCTCAGGGATCCTGGACCAGATAACCGTGGAACCATGAATGAGCAGGAAAGTGAGTGACTGTGAGGCAGGGAACTCACCAGTGCCTCGAGACATCCTACGATGAGCAGCACAACGCTCAGAACAGCCAATGCCAACTCTCCCGCAAGGAAGAGCGCATCTCCTGCTCGTACCAGAGCAGGGGCCGGGGCTTTCTCATGGCTGTCAGATCATTTCGGTCACAACTGCCTGAGGTAGATGCTGACACATGCTTTAAATAGAGCAAAGAGAAAGTTTTCACTGGCCTCTATGCCTCTGCTAACCACAGCAGGAAGAACTGTTTGTCTGAGATTGCTCTCACCATTATCACATCTGGCTCTGCACTCAGTTCTTCCTCCCAGCTGTCAGCATCCTCCATCTCCCCATCCAAAGGCAGCAGAAGCCAACTCTGACATTTAGAGACAAGCAATAAATTTCAGGCAGCTTCAGTGATGGGAGCAGAGCTTTCCTGTTCTGCAGCGCAGTCACCACGCTGTCAGGGAGCAGCTGGGACAAACGTATTGCACTCCCAGCTTTCTGCTTTCACATGGGTTGAGGTTACACCCTCAGCTCAGAACAGGCACAGCAGACAGGCTGCTGACTGTCTGCAGGGAAAAAAACATCTACACAATAAAGATGCAGCAGTTCACTCTCCTTAGCTACCAGGCTTTATAGATGAAACTGGAAGGACCACGCTCCCAAGGCTTAGACAGTACCTTGTTATGTGGCCCTGGGTTCTGATGTGAGCATCTTCACCAGGTTTTAGTTAACCAGCTGTGGGGAGTTTTGCAGGGTTGAGAATGCCACGGTCAAGTATGCCACCACTGTTTTCTCAAAGCGAGTATCATGTGGAAAGCCCCACTCCACTACTAACACAGTGTCTCCTTCTTCTACAGGCAAGGGATTGAAGGTCACTCTTGTTCTCAGCCTTCCCCTGTTTTTTCAGGTAAGATGTTAAAACCATCGTTGAAATCCAGTGGTGTTTTTGTTGTGGGGAGAGGGAGATCTCGGAAACTGTGACAGCCAAAAAGCAACCACCCACAGCCCTGAGAGATGTGTGGGGACACGGCTGCTCCCAGCCCGGGTCCAGCCCAGCAGGAGGTGGGTGGTGAGGCAGCAGAGCAGAAGCTGGACAAAAAACAAACAAGAGGAACGAAAACAAAGAGAGAACAGAAGCAATGGCAGACGCTGCTGTAAGGTGCCCCACACTGTTAGAACTAAGTCCGCTTTAGCACCAAAACGAGCATTTTCAGGAAAGACAAGAGCATCCTATGCTGAGCGCTTGTGAAGAGCCAGCTCGATGCTCTTTGCAACACCTGGTCAAAGCGTTGAAGACCTCAGTTTTCAACAACTGAATTCAGTGTTGAGGAGCTGATATGCTCAAGGAGGAGGAGTTCAGTATCTTCCTCTGCCTATTCTTGCTCAGAGTAAACGTGAAGGGGGAAGAAGAACCCAGAGCACCGAGCTGTGCCATGACCTGCTCCTGAACCACAGCCTGGCCCCAGCGCTTGCGCTCTCACAACCACAGGAGCAGCCTCAGCTACAGCACAGCCCCCAAGTCAGGCTCTCCAAGAGGCTCAGCAGGGAGGACTTTGCAGCCTGTTTCTTTTCCCTTTCACCTCTGGTGGCATGCCTCCAGCTAGCAGGCAGGATGTGGTGAAAGCCAAGCCTGCCTGAGATGGAGAGCACGTAAAGATACTTGGTGATAACAGGCAGAGGTATCCAGGGGAAACCTTTCATCTCTATGAGATGGAGAAAAGGTACTGGAGACTAATAAGTCTTGAAAAAACAGGGCACAGAGACCACAAGCTCACTCTGCTCTGTGTGTTAAGAAGTGTAGGAAGATAAAACAAGAATAATCAGAACTTAAATCAGGGGCAGGAGCCTGAATGAGACACCAGCAACGTGTCCATGCCAGCACCCCAACAGTTTCCTGCTTCACTTTGTGTTTCCTCACAGTCTCATCAACACCTCTATTAATTTAGCAGAGAAAAGGGCCCGGAGAGGCTCCAGCTTCATTCTCCCATGGAGCTCCAGGCACCCCCAGGCTCACTCCCCACTGTGGGGATGGGAGCTCACCATGTCAGGGTCCTGCTATTGGGAACCACCACCACTGCAGCCTTCTTCATGCACTGCCACAAGCGGGAAGTGAGCAGTAGGAATATTGCAGATGGGAGACGGGAGGGAATGCTCAAGTTAGAAAATGCCACAAGCAGTCAGTCAAGAGGAAACGTTGTCCCTGCTGAGAGAAGGATCTGTTATTTTTCACACGTTATCCGAGAGCTGACTGTGTACAAAGAGCTGTGTGTGGGTCCTGAGACGCTCTGGAAAGCAGCCACACATCGGAGAGTTCGCAGGTGTTACTGTGCCTGAGCACCAAACAGTCCGGGTGGAATTCCCACTGTGAGCCTAATTAAAACCCCTAAACCCCACGTTCTTATGGGAAGCATTTTTGGCCATGAGACTTTGCCAACTCTTCATGATGTTGGCATGAGCCAATGCTTGGGAACTCCCTGGGACTTCTCTGCTGGCCGTGGCTGGGTAATCCTGCCCACTCACAGGTCAGCACCAGGCCCCCCTCCCAGCACCACAAGGGGCATGATACCTGTCCCAACACTCTTCTTTTCTCCCGTTCTAGTTCTGTGCTGGAAACAACGTCACCGATTACTATGATGCCAACACCACCATTGACTACAACATGTTTGAGACCCTGTGTGAGAAGGATGATGTCCGTAACTTCCGCGCTGCCTTCCTCCCAGCCATGTACGCCCTCATCTGCTTCACAGGGCTGCTGGGGAATGGGCTGGTGGTGCTCACCTACATCTACTTCAAGAGGCTCAAAACCATGACAGACATCTATTTGCTGAACCTGGCTCTGGCAGACATCCTCTTCCTGCTGACCCTTCCCTTTTGGGCCACAACTGCAGCCAAGAGCTGGATTTTTGGGAAGTTTGCCTGCAAAGCTGTGTATTGCATCTGCAAAATGAGTTTCTTCAGTGGGATGCTGCTCCTCCTGTCCATCAGCATCGACAGGTACTTTGCCATTGTCCAGGCTGCCTCAGCCCACCGCTTTCGTCCCCGGATGATATTCATTAGCAAGGTTACATGCATCCTCATTTGGTTTCTGGCTTTCATCCTCTCAATCCCTGAGCTGGTTCACAGTGGTGTACGTAACGTGGACAGCAATCCCCGTTGTTCCATCATCGCTCACGACTTGCAGACCTTCATTGCTGGCATCAAAGTGTCCCAAATGGTTTTTGGCTTCTTACTTCCCTTGCTGGTCATGTCTGCCTGCTACCTCATCATCATCAAAACATTACTCCAGGCCCGCAACTTTGAGAAGAATAAAGCCATCAAGGTCATCATCGCAGTGGTAATTGTCTTCGTTGTCTTCCAGCTGCCCTACAATGGTGTCATGCTGGCCAAGACCATCTCAGCCTTCAACCACACCAGCTCGTGTGAGGAGAGCAAGCAGCTTGACGTGGCAGATGATGTGACCTACACCCTGGCCTGCTTCCGATGCTGCCTCAATCCTTTCCTCTATGCCTTCATTGGCGTCAAATTCCGCAACGACCTCTTCAAGCTTCTGAAGGAATTGGGCTGCCTGAGCCAGGAGCGCCTCTGGCAGCTCTCAACCTGCCGCGAGAGCAAGAGGTTCTCCTACGCCATGGAGACGGAGACAACCACCACCTTCTCCCCATGAGCCGAGCTCCAGGCAGGCTTTGACCAAGCTGCAATGGCTCTGTACACTTCCTCTATTCTGAACTACTGGTAGAGCAAGACCTGCCACTACCGTAGGAAAGAGGAAAACCCAGGAGCCTCCCCCTGTTTCAGGCAACAAACACTGCTAGCCAATACCCCCATGGATGGAGGGACTCCAGTAAAGCTGTGACTAACAGCAAAGCAAGGAAGAGGGAGGCTGGTGAGTCTAGAACTTATCCCATCATTTCACCTTTATCTCAGTCTTTCCTAATCAAAATGAGAAATGTTCAGAACATTTTCCCCACAAGCACCAAATACCAAGAGAAAAAGACAAGAACTAAACAAGAACTTCCAAGAGCATCATCCTTGCTTTGACTGTTGCTTTTAGCAGGGCTACCTACTGCTCTTCCATACCTACAAAAATGATGCCCGTTGAACTGATCCAGTCTTCAAGCCAGAACAGCACCAACAGCCTCAGGCTCTGAGCTTGTCAGCTGTGTGCTGGGATACTTCACCAGTCTTCACTGCCTTCCCCTGTGAAAGGCGAGAAATGTCCATAACTAATACTAAAACCATATATATGATAGATATAATTTCAGTAACTTTCTATATTATTGTGGAAACTCATATGTTTCTCAAGAATAGTACAAATTCCACTCCACTTCCACCTGTATCTGGTGTTTCACCTATAAGAAGGTGCATCCTAAGGAGCACAAGTTATTCCACCCCAACATTGACTTGAATTCTTCAGAAATGCTGCTTCACTCTGGACATGAAGTCTCCTTTAGCTTCTGAAAGGGCACAGGGCTGATGAGCTCCAATAACCAGGTGCCTGGATCCTCAGGATTTTAAAGATTGAAGCCCAGGGCAAATCCAGGCATTTCTTAAGGCAAAACGTTCAAATTCTGGATGTAGCTGTGCCCATGGTCCAACCATTCAAGTCTACCAGTATCTGAAGCTTGCTCCTACCTGGCTTTATCAGCCATACGTGTGGGGCCTTCTCTGCTATTGCTTGCTGACCTCAAGAGATAAGCAGGAATGTGGGTTTTCTTCTCTCTTTCCAATCAAGGTGTCCTTCTAGAAGGACTTTAGCAGCCGGCTTTGAAGTCAGAGATGTATTTCACTTATAAGCTATTGAAAACGTGATTTGCATTCACACAGTGCTAATAAAGATGCCATTCACTGGTGTGATTTCGATGCAAAGGACAGTGATGTGTTCAAGATTACTTGAACAGGATCAGTACTTGAAAGGAAAGTGGCAGCTGAACAAGAGATTATTGTCATGTAAAGTAAGACCTTGAAAAGAAGCCCAGAATGTAATGCCAGCTGGTGCTTTTACTACAGAGCCAAGATTCCTATGGACAAATGAATACCCTGGGAACTGCTGGTGTGGGTGCAGAGCCTCACCCTCCAGAGCAGCAGCTGGACAGCTTTGTGCAAAACATAAAGTGTGTTCCCATGGACATACAGAGCCACACGGAGCAAAACACGTGAAGAAGACATTTATACTTTTTTCAATACCACATGTAGATCCATTAGGAATGATGCAGGGAATGCACTGGATCATAGGTTGACAAGCAGTCCTTTAGAGACAGGAGAGTTAATATCAATCTTCCAAGGAAGCTGGCTTTCAGACAAGGTTGCCAGTTATATAGCTGGCTGTCATCATAATTAAATCAATTCTTTTTCATAAACCATTTGGCTCTGGGGTATGGGATGTTGCCAAGAGCTGGGAATTGGGAAGAAAGCACATTCTGCTCCTCATCACCTGCCTGTGCCCCAGCCAACTGTTTAATGCATTTGCTTTTAGGATGTCCATGTTACACGTCCATAAGTGCTGCTTCTCTGACCTCTGAAATGGGGGTTACAGCTGATGCTGACGAGACGTTTGTTCTGGGTTTGTTCCTATAACCCTCACTCAGGCGAGACACTGGGCTAAGGAGAACCCTGCCAGAGCAAGGAATACCCATAATACAAGCTCAGGTTAGTTTTCTTCATCAGTAACAGTGCATTCTCAATGTATACGCATATATGTAAAGCTGCTTTATATGGAGAAAGCTATATGTGTACATGAATGTACCCCGAAAATACACTGCTTTAACCATAGCTTCCCCCACAGAATACTTTCACCTAACTTATTCTAGCAAGGAGAACTGCAGAACGTGCAACTGTACTTGTCTCCTGACTGATAAGAGCCATTCCCCGTCTACAGACTGAGAAGCCTTCAGGTTTTTATCAGCCGGACAACTAAACAGACAAAACAACTTTGCCACTTGCTGAGATGAATCACATTAACGGTGGCCTAAGATCCTGACTTGAGACTCCCTGCTGAAGTCTGAAAACTGACTGTATTTTGCTATTTTTGGACAATAAATTATACCACTTTTTAAACAGTACCTTTGTTTTTCCATGGTATTTCCTCCATAGGATGCATCTCACTTGTATCAGAATAGTTCACATCATTTCCTTTTGGGCCTGTCAAGAGCTGCCTGCTGATCAACCCAGCTCATATAGCCCTGCAGAAAAAAGCATGTAAAATAATCTAAGTAGAAAAGAAGCTGGTTTCCTTCTTCTGCTGATGCACTATAGAGTAAACAAGCCACCAACAGATTTAGTAGCCTTTATTTTAACTCTTAGCCCAACTGCTTTAACACCGCTCCACTGGATACACCTGAATGTGACTTACCAATGCTCACATGAAAAATGATGTTGTAATGTTGTACTGTTTCCTTTCACATTAAAAGTGCAATCAGTAATGAAATACCACATCCCTGCGTAAACTGCTCCAGGGAGAGGCAGTGACCACAGCTCTGGTGGTCACAACACCTACACATGAGGTACAAGCAGTAACTGCCATGGTAGTTGGGATGAGCTGCGTGTCTATTCCAGCTCTGCAACTCAACCAGGCCAATGTGGCACGATGAATGAGCACAGACCTTTTCCTTCTGGCCTCCCCAAATAACCCACGCCTCAAGGCACAAAGGGATGACCAATATCCGTCACAAAACATGTCTCTTAATGGCAATCATGGAATGAAAAAGGAAGGAACCTCATAGAAAACCAGAAGACATGCAGCTTGACATTTGAGTGCTAAACCTAAGCATCATTTCTGCTTTCACTAAACACGTCTGTCATGGTTTCTCCCTAGAGAGAAAGTATCAGGGCAGTTTCAGCATCCGGCCCAGAGGTACAAGCAGTGGTAAGGAGCATCTCAAGACCTCAACACCACAATGCAACTCCAGACAATAACAGCCTCAGGCCAAGGCTCCTTCAATAAATGTGAGGTCTTGCTCACCACAACTAGGTCAGAAGCCTCAACTGCCCCGAGTGCAGGGAGCTCATCTGTGCAAGAGCTGCAGTCTGCTGAAGTGGGAGCTCTGAATCGGGGCACACACAACATGAAACATAACCAGGGATGTGCAGAAAGCCACCAACCTTATAGCAATTCCCTGTGCCCCTTCAGAGGTCACCAAGAACCAAGCCTTCAAATAGCGAAGTTCCTGAATGTTAAGCAAACAGAGACTTACAACCCAAATTTCAACCAGTACAACTCAGCCCACCAAGCAACCATGCAAGGTTGCACCTCAGGCCACAAATATCCTAGCTAAATATACACAGACCAAGTGCCTTTCTAGGATGGATTTAACCCATTTTAATGCCTTTTACCAGCAAGACAGAGAAAGAAGTTTCCTTTCTCACTTCTCTGGGGACCAATCTCAGGTTTAAATCTTCCTTAAAAAGTCAATTAAAAAAGCTTGGCCCTCGTTACAGAAAGGGGTCACTGGTCTGCAGTGAACTCCAAAGCAGGAGAGACATCTCCCACCCAGGCACAGTCAGGCGGACACCAGAGCATTCCTGTAATCCCTTCTCCAAGTCATTGTGGAAAACCTCTTCATCGCTCCCAAGCTCCAATAAAGAACAGCTGTCAATCATTCCTCCTTCCCTGCCAGGGCTTCAGCTGGGCACATACATTTAAAAGCCCTCAGTGCCAAATGGATCTGGGTTGGGAGGGAGATAAACTGAAATGAGAGGGAAATAAATCATTATGAGGCCTCACTCACTGCAGTTGCTCCCACCCATCTCAGAGCACATACCAATTGGTCCTCTCTCTTCTCGTGCTATCCCAGGTGCTGCTTTCCATCACTTGCTGGTGAACGAACTGATTAATGTGACCAGGAAGGGGAAGCATCTCCAGGCAGGGCTGTGGTTTCTGATGTGCCACCTGGGTAGCTGCGGGAGGAGAGTCCTTGTCACCCTAAGAAAGAATGAACTGCAGTTGAGAGGCAAACCTAAAAATAAAGAGTGTGTGTGCTGAGGAAGGGTGGGGGCACCCTGCAGCAATCAGAATAGCTGAGAGTGGGCTCTGGTTTCCTCTCCCCACATGTTCTATATGGAACAAGAACCCAAAGTCCTGTTCTGAGGGGAGAGGTGTCACATCTTAGGGGCACAGCCGACCATCTTCCTTTGCAGCTGGCCAGCACAAGCCTGGGGGACACCTCCTCAAAGGGGTTTTCTCTCCACACCAGGGGATTTCTCCCCTCCTACCCCAGTAGGGTGGATCTGGGGATAATGAAGTCAGCTGGGACCTCAGCTGCCCCTTGTCTGTATTATCACAAGCAGTTTTGTGACCTCAAAGCAAGTAGACCAAAGGGCTGGCCAGACTGAAAAGCAGAGGCTTGTCATGGATTAGATGGTGGCAGGACCAGCTCAGAGTCTACTCTCAGCACAAAGGATGGGACAAGAATATGCAGTTGGAATATAATGAAAATACAATTAAACAGCGCAGGTGACAGGGTTTAATGTGAGATGTCCCTGCCCATGGCAGGGGCTTGGAACTGGATGGTCCTTTCCAACCCAAACCAGCCAATGATTCTGTGCTGTGTTTAATGAGGGCAGCACAATCCGCTGCCAGACCACCTTACCGGAACCAATCCCGCTCTTCTTCCCCAAGCACTGAAGCAGATAAACTGCCCCTGCAAAAGCAATAATGGAGGTAGCTCCTCCGTTCCTAGCAGCACACATTGGAGCCTTCCCGCCCTGAAACAAGGCAGGCCCCATGCCTCCAGGTGTTACAGCACTTTCAGGTGCACACACGCACAGCTCTGGGCTACCCCACCTCCAGCCTGCACTGGAAGTTACTTTTCATTCCCATCTTTCAGCAAGCCCCCAGTTCTTCCCAGAGCAAAGAGTATTACCCAAGCAGGGAGGCAAAGCTTCCCAGTGTTAGACAAACACTTGTCCCTGCCACAGACATCAAATTCAGGTCCTAACAAGTAGGGAGACTTTGGGCTCACCTTTGCCACGTGCGTGGCAGATGCAGAGCCCATCTAGGCATGAGCTCATGTATTTGTCATTGCTGAACCCATGCAAATCTTCAGCTTGCAGGAAGCGAAACTCTGACTTCTCTTCCTGCTGCTTTGGGGTTTCTAATTCAATTGTTTAAAATAAGGCAGCAAGCAGACATTTCCTCTCCCTGGTGATGAGCACTCTTACCTAAAATCCTGATTTTTGAGCAATAATGTGCTTTTAGGGGGGAATCTCTGTGATTGGAGGATAATTCTAAAGTCTGAAATCATCCTATAGGAGAGGAAAAGACCAAATAACTTCCAGTGCAATAAATAATCCAAAAGGCTTTCTTGGACACAGCGCCCTGTACCAAAATCAGAACTTCTCCCATCAGTTCTAGTTCCTTCTTCTATGATGAGGAGCATAGGCTGAACTCCACTGAAAGCCACAGGGTGCCTGGGGAGCTGGTATGAATTTTTCATGCAATGAACACGAAGGAGGAGAGAAGGCAAAACCCCAATGGCTGCACACACACAGCCCAGGCTCCTCCTGAAACAACGCAGGAGGGAGAAACCGCTTTGCAATGTTCTCCCCTGGGGGCTGAATTCTATTGGATGTGCTACAAGAGCAGCTGGATTTCATGTAGGTCTCTTAAGGCTTGGAGAAGCCCAGAACTGCTCAGGAGGGTGAGAAATGCAGCCACTTCTCAGGCCCTACCTGTCCTCAAGGCTACACACAGCGTAAAGCTCAAAAGCTGTGCTCCTCTGCGATGATGTCTTGGTTTATACTCACCCAACGACCAAACTCCAAGTGGCTGAATGCTCCAGAGAAGGGGAAAGGTGCTTTTACCCGCCCTTCACTAAGCGGGTAGTGAAAAATAAACCCCTGCAAGACAAGTGACTCGTGAGTCAAAATGCCTTTTCCAAGGATTCCTTTAAGCCTTCACCTCCAAGAGACACAAAAGCTTTTATGCTTCCCCCAACAAATGCAGCTCATTTCCCACTCGGCTGTCTGAAAATGAAGGTGCTGAGTCGGATCCCCCAAAAAAACCTTTGTCCAACCAGCGTATCACTGATGACTTCCTCTGACCCCAGGGGCCTTCTTGTGCCCCAGCTTTTAAGCATTCTGGTTGACCAATTTTAACTGCAAGAGAAATCACTATTCCCCTCCGCAGCAGCAGCACACTGCCCCACCTCTGTCAGTGACTGGTGGGTACAAACCACTCCACTCAATTCAGTTTCTTGGTGTAACTACCACAGATAACAAGCACAGCCTTGCAGGTTTCTACACTATACCCTCCACTTTGCATCTTCTTAGGAGGCAATCACCCATCGCCACATTGGTGTTGCAGGAGGTGCGAACACACGCACGCGCCTTCATGCTTGCATACGATGGTGAACTGGTTTCAGACTCTGAGGCTATCGCAGCAAAACTCAGCCCCACCAATGCAAGATCTCAGCGCTGGAGCAGCACAAACAGAAGCTCATGATTTCAGAGGAAAGTTGACAGATTCCCATGGAGATAACGTGTTTCTTCTGCTCAGTTTTGGCCACGCCAAGCAGTGAGAAAGAACCTCTAGAGCCCGTGCCAGGGCGCGGAGGGGGAGAAGGAAAAACAAGTCTCTCTCTGGATGACTAACACAGCCAGCAGCTATTGCCACTCTGCAGCTCAGCCCTGCTCTTCAACAGGGAGTTGTGCAAGTCCCCTTTGAAGAGGTTAACACCTTCCTTCGCAGCACAGCCGCTCTCGCCTGCCTTGCCAGAGGGTCACAGGTAGCTACAGCGCTGCCGCTCACTCTTCATGACCCAACCACGTGCAGAGGGTGAGAGTCACCAAGTGCCACTGGCTGTGCCCCAGCAGACAGCTCCGTGGCGATTGCAGCAGGCCTGGCCACTGACCAGATCCCTACAAAACTCACCAAAGCATCTTTATTACCAGCAGCTCCTGGCCAGCCTCCACACCCAGCTACAGAGGAGCAACCCCTCGTGTGCCAGGCTGCCTGCACAGCCTAACAAACAGCCCAGAGGCGTGCAGTCAGGCACTGGGGGCTGTTGTTTGTTCTCTGCAGAGCCCTTCACAACACAAACGGTCTCCACACCATCACAAGCAAGACCTGAAATGCTGCCAGAACCTGCCTCCTCAGCTGAGCATCCTCTTGAGGGCATGACATGGCTGCAGCCCTTGGACATGTACTCAACACTCCAGCTCACTCTGAGGAGATG
Source organism: Psilopsiagon aymara (assembly GCA_024733675.1). Classification (NCBI taxonomy): domain Eukaryota; kingdom Metazoa; phylum Chordata; class Aves; order Psittaciformes; family Psittacidae; genus Psilopsiagon; species Psilopsiagon aymara. The sequence continues at coordinate 3,313 of JANRGW010034357.1, read as the reverse complement.
GTGAAGTCCTGGAGCACTACAGCACAGCTCTCCTGGCTCCTGTGAGAGCCAGCCCAGCATCAGGGCCACTGATGCTCTTGCACAAGGAGGGGATGCTGCTAAGCTACAATAGGGAGCACACAGGGCATTGCACCCTGCTCTGCAGCAGCTCACCTGAGCAGACAGCTCTGTTCCACATCCCTGGGGAGGTTTAGGCTTTCTCCCTTGGGATCATGGTCCAGCCAGACCGTTAGGAGCCATCAAAACGCAGCCGAGTCCCAGACGTGTTGCACGTAAGTGACACCACAACTTTGCATGGTCCCCTCCAGCATGCAAAACACACGGGGTGGGAAAGGGGCAGGAGAAGCAAGAGCAGGGGGGAGCCAGCATGTGCTTGAGTCACCTCCTGGCTCTGACAACTGGCCATGCCTCACAGATCCTGTACGGCACTGGGAAGGAGGGAGGCAGCTCCATGCCAAGCAGTAATGGTGATCTTCAGCTTGGAAATTAATCCCCTTTACAATCAGCAATACAAGAAGAACCTTTCCTCACAAGGCATTGTGTCCTGCAGACATGCATCAAGTTTGTCAGTCATGGCACATGGCCTGAAACATGCCATGAAATGAAGCTTCAGTGACTTGTAACCAAGATGAAAACACACCCTTCTCCTTCCTGCAAGGGGCAGCTATCTGAAGTAGAACAACACAGACTATATGCAAAGACAAGTGGCATGAGACACCTTCACAATGCACTAGCAACGTCCCCAAGCCCTAGGTGATGTCTGAAAAGACACAACAGCCCAGGCAGGCTCCAAGCGACCCACAGCACATCCAGAACAAGTCTATGGTCACAGTCCCCCTTTGGCTGCGGTCAGCACACAGCATCAGTAACAAGCAGAGGAGAGACAGAAAGCTGTGGGTTAAGGGAGCAGGGACACAATCCGCCCCGTGTCCATCCAAGCTCCTCTCCTTTTGCCTTCAGCCACCCAGGAGGTGAAAAATCACTCTCTTCGGAAAAGGCTTTCGAGCCAAACCTCTGCTCTCTGGTTACAGCCCGGGTAAATCTACAAACGACCAGGACCAACCGCAGCCCTCTCGTTGAGAGATGCTGACACCATGTGGGAAAAGGTGAGAAATGCTCCAACGAAGACGTTCCACCGGGGCGCTGGGAAAAACTCACCCCTGAAATAAAGGTGCGAGCTCCAATAGCGTTACCTGAATCGTATTCCAGTTCTCTGTGGACAAACCAGGCTAAAAAATAGAGTCAGTTTTGATTCAAATATACCCAGGTGATCTTAACCAAGAAAAACTCTGTTATTGGAGCCCGAGTCTCGGCGATGACTCGCGTTTAGTCACCCTTATGCAGGTGAAAACAAACTTAGAGGTGTGAATGTTAAAGCCACAGCTGGCAGAGGGAGAGCAGAAAGGATGGAACCGGTGCTTACTGCTGAGTGTGTCTCGGTCCCTAAACCCCACCATGTTAACAAACTGCTGGTGTTCTGTTCCGGAGTAACTCCTCCATTTCACCTTCAAATGTGCTTAATTGCAAACTGAACCCTCCTGGCTCACTCTGGTGATGCCTCTTTCCCCTGTTTGCACAGAAAAATCCTTTCTTTGTGGCTTTCTGCAGAAGAGAAATGAACAAAAACAATAAAGAGAGCTCCACCTCTGCAGATGGCTTGTACCTGAAAGGGATGCAGCCCACAGCCCACACTCCACCCACCCAAACCTTGAAGAAATAAACACAGTGACATAAAGTCTGTTAACAAGGAAAGGTTCCCCACATCCCCTTACAAAAACACTATGCTGTTTTGTTCTCCGAGATGCTGCCAACTCACTTCTCCCACACACACCAGAATGGGTACAACAGATAAGAAACCAGATCCCCCTTTCTGGCCTAAAAGATGTTTTGCAAGACATTTACCAAACACCACTAAAGTGAGGCTATGGGCAAGGGGCAAGGAATTCCTGCTGCTTTCTAAAGGCTGCCCAAGCACACCCCCAAAAGATAAGTGATAGGATGATAAAGGATGGCACCAGCCTTTGCTACAGTACGACAGGCCAGCACCATCCTTTGAGCGTCATGCTCGATCTGCCTGTGGAGCAGCCAAGGTCCCATTTGGGTCCTGACACCACTCAGGAAACATGGGGTTTGTTCCCAACATCCATCGAGCACCCAGGTGCTGGTGCTGCAGGGTCAGCTGCTGAGACAACAGGACTCCAGGGGGTTGGCAGCAGGGAGTGCAGCGACCCTGTTTGTGTCTGCTCTGCTCTCCTTCCACCTGCAGACAGATCCTAACCTGCTCCCACAGCTTTCATTTTGGTAAAAGGAATTCCTAATGCTGTCAGCAGCAGCTGCTGTGATGCTGAAGGGCATGAGCAGAAGGAAGCCCCATCTCCTACCTCCACATTGCTGTTTTCTAGAGCCTCCTCTCCCAAGTGAAGCACTCTGCGCTGCTGTGGTGCTCCTGGACAATGCACATCCAGCAGCTTTCCCTGCCAAGTGAACACCTAAAAGCATTGCTCCCCCGTGTGACAGGCTCTGGAGAGCAGCACAAAGCCAAGGACCTAGCACCAGCTTTCCAGGCACTTCAGTGCTTTCCCACCCTTGGCCTTGCTTTCCTGAGCAGGGTGCTTGGCACAGCATAGCTGTGGGAAGGAATTCCTCCATGTTTCAAGGAGTTGCAATCACTTCTTCATCACAGACTCTGAAGAAGCAGTAGCCTGGAAGCCTTAGCACAAAGCAAAGCTTGGGTCTGGTCCCCTTCCCAGCTTGCCTACACAGTCCCTGTGTGATCCTAGAGGAACAGCAGGTCTCAATTCCCAAGCTATAAAATGGGGCCATTAACACTTAATTCCTCTCATCTGCTGTCTGCCTGGACTGTTAACTCAGTAGGAAGGACTACGTGTGTTTGTGCAGACACTGCATGAAGGAGCCTCCAGACATAAATGAAATATGAAATAGCAATTCTAAATCCCCAGCAGGCAGAGGTAGCGATAGCAGGGTAGCACAGAAACACATGCTTGCACTTACTGACAACGATAAACACCCCCTCAGCAGTCAGGAGGTTCCTCACTGCTCTCCTGGGGAGGGCTCACAAGCTCCCAGCCAGATCCCACCATCCCCTCAGCATCAGCTGGTAGTTGCATCCTCCCTGCAGCGCCGCAGGCAAGGAGCGCAGGAAGCTCGCCAGGCTCTGAGCAACACACACAGCACCACGGTGCTGCCATGAGGACAGCACATCGCATAGCACTACTATGGTTTGTGTTGGAAGGGACCTTAAAGCTCCTCCAGCTCCAACCCCTGCCACGGGCAGGGACACCTTCCATAGAGC
>JANRGW010034354.1:4981-19219 GCA_024733675.1 Psilopsiagon aymara | reverse complement strand
GATGGGGCAGCCACAGCTTCTCTGGGCACCCTGTGCCAGCGCCTCAGCACCCTCACAGGGAAGAGCTTCTGCCTTATGTCCTGCTTCAGTTCAAACCCATCACCTCGTGTCCTATCACTACAGTCCCTGATGAAGAGTCCCTCCCCAGCATCCCTGTAGTCCCCTTCAGACCCTGGAAGCTGCTCTGAGGTCTCCACACAGCCTTCTCTTCTCCAGGCTGAACAGCCCCAGTGTTCTCAGCCTGGCTCCATACAGGAGGTGCTCCAGGCTCCTGATCATCCTCGTGGCCTCCTCTGGACTTGCTCCGACAGCTCCATGTCCTCCTGATGCTGAGGACACCAGAACTGCAGTTGTGCTCTTTTCGAAGCTGAAGCTCTGCACCCCTGGTTTCCTGCCCTGCTGCAGCTGTAATTGCTGGTGCCTTCTGCAGTCTCGCTGCCTACAGGGATGCTTGACCCCTTCACAAACCTTGCACAGCTTTGGACATCCAGTTTCAGACACAACAATCCCTGCCGGCTCCTTGCTGTGCTGGCGAAGCTTTGCCCAGTGCTCCCTTGCCTGCGCTGTGGACACTCACTTGGCCTCTGCATCAGATGTGACAAGAACTAACGACTTCCCTGCAAGATGCCATCATGTCCCTCCTGCACTGGGGGAGAGGGGACGGCAGTTGGGGTCAGGGTCTCTGCGCTAGGAGCAAGGCTTCCTCACAGGCTGACTGTGGGTACAGATCCCCACAGCAGGGCTGCTCCCAGTGCTCCTGCTCAAGGATTGCCTTGATGTGAGGCCAAGGAACAGGCATCCCCCTCCCAGCACACAGCCGTGAGCCTCTCCTGTGCGCTTGCGAGGGAGAAGAGCAGGAAAGGGCAGGGCTTTGCCAAGACTACAACCGGCCCAGATCTGGGACTACTGTCAGGAGGTGAGAGGAGGAAGAAACAGCCCCTGTGGTCAGCGCTGGGAAAGGCAGTTCCTGCCCAGAACTGCCTGGGGAACATTCCCATAACCAGCAACAGCTGCCGAAAGGGGAAAAGACAGCAGAGAGAGAGAGAAGGAAAGAAGGAACAGCTCTGCCTGCAGCCTCCCAGCACAGCACCCCCAGCACCCCCGGAACAGTGCTCCCAGCACTCCCAGTACAGTGCTCCCAGTATAGCATTCCCAGCACTCCCAGTACAGCACTCCCAGTACAGTGCTCCCAGTACAGTGTTCCCAGAGCTCCCAGTACAGTGCTCCCAGCTCTACCAGCACAGTGCTCCCAGCACTCCCAGTACAGCGCTCCCAGTACAGTGCTCCCAGTACAGTGTTCCCAGAACTCCCAGTACAGTGCTCCCAGCTCTACCAGCACAGTGCTCCCAGCACTCCCAGTACAGCGCTCCCAGTACAGTGTTCCCAGAACTCCCAGTACAGTGCTCTCAGCTCTACCAGCACAGTGCTCCCAGCACTCCCAGTACAGCGCTCCCAGTACAGCATTCCCAGCACTCCCAGCACAGCACTGCCAGCACAGTGTTCCCAGTACAGGGCTCTGGCCCTGCAGCAGGGAAAACAGGAGTCATTTTCCAGAGGGCTGAGCCAGCACTAAGCCGCGTCTCTCCCGGGCAATCAGCTGCATCAGGGCTCCTTTGTCTCAGCTCGCTCCCCAAGCTGCCCGTTGGTGGCCCAGCCCCTGTTCTCCCGGTGCTCTGCTCTCTCTGCAGCAGAACAAGGCGGGCATGGGAGAGGGGAGCTGTGATTTGGGGTGTCCTTCATTCCCGGGCCAGCATGGAAGGGCAAAGTGGGTTTGTCCTGCAGGGTTTGCTGCTGGCCTGGCTGCTGCCTCATTCTAACTTCTCTTCAAGCAGAGCCCACCTTTACCACAGCCAGGAAATTCCTCTTCTTCCTCCTTTCCCTCACCCCTTCATCACCAGGAGCAACCTCCTGCCCCTCTGGGGCTGAGGCCATCTCTGGGTTGCCTTAAGCCAGTGTTTCAGCCCTGGATCCTGAGCTGTGCGAGGAGGCCAGGCTGTGCCCCACAGCAAACAGGGCAGGAGGTTTCTGGGGTGATGGGTTCAAACTGGAACAGGGGAAGTTCAGCCTGGAGATAATGAAGAAGCTCTTTGCTATGAGGGTGCTGAGGCGCTGGCACAGGGTGCCCAGAGAAGCTGTGGCTGCCCCATCCCTGCAGTGCTCAAGGCCAGGTTGGACACAGGGGTTGGAGCACTCTGCTCTATGGAAGGGGTCCCTGCCCATGCAGGGGCTGGAGCTGGAGGAGCTTTAAGGTCTCTTCAACCCAAACCACTCTGACTCTGTACAGCCCAGTGCCTGCCTGCAGCAGGAGCCGCACAAGTGCCTCCCCGCAGGCACTGGATCCCTCCCCAGTGAAGCCCTGCAGTCTCTCAGGGGTAACTGATGGCAATCACAGCCCTGTTTCAAACCAGCAGAGGCTTTCTGGGGCCTCCCTCTGCCTTTCCCTGCCCTCATGCATGTTTGCAGAGAAGCCTCCCAAGGTGGAGCCAGCTCCTGCGCTTCCCGCTGTACGTGCAGCTCAGCCACAGCCACACACTGGGGCTCATGTGGCTCTGGGTCCTCTCCAGCCATTCCCACCCACTTCCCATGGATCTCCTGCAGCACTCCCAGCACCCAGACGCGTAAGAACAGTGCTCTCAGCATGGGATGAGCACCAGGATTGCAGCTGGAGAACCTGGCAGTGAACACGGAGCAAGGAGCATGGAGCGGAGCCCCGGGCGGAGGCCCAGATGCCTCTTTCCCATCCGACAAGGCAAGGCTTTGAGCCCTGCCAAACCCCAGTGTTTGTTCCTGCTTTTGGCAAGCAAGAGATGGCAACAGAAGCATGTGTGAGGCCGAGCGAGGAGCTCCAGCGAAGGAGGGAAGTGGCTTTCTCTTGGGTCTCTGTGACCTTTTCTGGTTTGGAAAGAGCAGCGCTGTGCAGAGGCATTGGCAGCTCACAGCCCAGCAAACCCCATGGCCTCCTGCAGGCACAGCCCAGCCCTTGGCTGCTGGCATGGAGCCGCTGGAAATCCAGCTCCAGGGAGTCGGTGCCTTCTCCTCTTTGCAGCCACGGAGCTTTATTGTGGGCAGCTTTGTGTTCCAGCCCTGCTGCTCTGGGACACCGGTCCTGCTGCCAGCAGCTGAGCCCAGGGGCTGGGAGTTGTCTCAGCAATGCCATGAGGATCCCATTGAGTGTCCTCACTGCCCTCCTTAGAGGGGCAAGCACAGGGAATGAGCTGCTGGGGCAGAGCCAGGAGAGGGCTGACACCCAAGGGAGTCAAATGGCTCCAACAATTGCTCCGTGTGCTTCCAGCCCTCCTTAGCTTCAAAGAGAAGTGATTCTGGCAGGAGGAGAGGAAAGGAGCAGGGTTGTGTGCAGGCAGATCGGGGTGTACCCAGATCCCCCCAGAGCTCAGATGTAGAGGTTCAGAACCAGGTTTAGAGCAGAGACAGAAATGCTGACTTGGCCAGAGGGGTAAGATCCACTGAGAGCTATTGATCACTCAAATAAGCTCAGCTGTGACACAAAGAGCTACCTCAGCAGAAGGCCATTTCAGCCTGGCTTTGGGGAGAGGATAGAGGACCGCAGGGCATGGCAGGCATCAGCAGGAACACAGCACCCTGCTCTCCTTGAGCCGGCTGCCTGCTCCCAGTGGCACCAGATAAAGGGTGCAAACACACACAAGGCAGGCGCCTGTTTGCAGCCCTGCCAAAGGAACAAGGGAGCATCCCCTGCAGCGGAGTAAGGCCAGGCGTTGGGGTAGGAGGGACTAAAACGTCGCACAGGACCTGGCTCAACTCCCAGGGCCCTCTCTGGACACTGGCACAAGGGCAGCTCCTCCCGGTGGCTCAGGCTCTGCAGAGGCTCTCAGCTCCCCATCCTGTTTTCCCGGGAAGGCTTTTGCTGGAACCAGCACCCAGCAGAGCACAGGTTCCCATTTATTCCCCTGTTCCCATGTATCCAGAGTGACAGCTCACAGGTAACGCAGCAGGGAACAGGCTTGCATGAAGGCACTACGAGCATGTCAGACCCAGCTGCTTCAGCTGATGTGCAGGTGCCAGGCTGTGTAATGGTCCCATGAGCATCCCTTTTGCAGTGCAGGGGGAGCAGCAGGGAGAGCCAGTGGAGTGGTGCAGGTCAAGGACAGGAGGGGCGACTCTGCCCCGGTGCTGGAGGAGCTCCTGGTGCCATTCCCCGGGTCAGCTGCTGGCCATGCACAACTGCAGCCTCAGGCACTGCAACTGCAGGAGAGCAGTGTGACCTCTTCCCTGCCCAAACTGCCCCGGGAGCCCAGCTCGGGCTGTGCCCAGCAAGGACCCAATTGGGAGCCCCTGGGCCCATCCGGAGCTGGCTCCCCCCCAGCGAGGGCTCTGAGTGCTGCCGGCAGGGCATGGCCTCTCCTCTCCTGCCCGTGTCAGGGGCAGGAAGCACAGCCCCACAGCCGCCTGAGTGCCAACGCTGCAGCCTCCAGCCCCTGCTCCCACTCAAGTCCCACAGCAGCACAAGCTGTTGCTGTTTGCAGTTACCCTAAACCAGCGCCCAGGCCCCTGCCCAGTGCTCCCGCTAGACCCAGCAGCATCTGTGCCTTCATCCCGCAGCAATAGCCTTCACTGAAGCATCTCTCTGCTCCTTACTGCCATTCTGCTCTCCCATGTACTCTCAAGCATTGCTGGCTGCATTTCTCCGTGGCCACACTGCTGCCCCCAGCCCTTTACATGGACAGGAAACATGGGAAACGTGCTGTTTCCCAGCAGGGCTGTGGCAGGAGCATCAGCCTCTCCCTGCTCTTGGATTTCAAACAAGGTTTCTGCAGCCCTCCTGAGCATCTGCTTTGTGCCTCTTTCACCTCCAGCACAGAACTGCTTTCTGACACCCACAGCACTGGGCTTTGGACCCCACACGTCCTTTCCTCACTCACATACACCTAAAAGCTGAGTGGAAGTCAGCTTAGCACAGAGTGAGCAGGTGCTGATGAACCCTCTTTCTGCTTTGCTATCGCTGCCTGTGTGTAGGTGCAGCGTCCACACATCCACATCCCTGCCGTGGAGCTGTAAACCCAGCAGCTTGTTCAAGTGTTCAAGCCCAGCTTTAGGATTAGGAAGAGCTGAAATTCCACCCCCTAGGGCCCTGGGCCAGCACAGGGGTAGTGCAGGGATGCTGCAGGGCACAGAGGTGACCGTCACCCCTTGTTCTCTCCCCTCACAGACCAGATCCCGTTATGCAACCACTAAAGGGCAATACAGCATCCAGAGTGGAACCAAGGACTTTGTTGCTTTGCCTTCCAGATCCCCAGGATCAGCATCCAGAGCGCTCCCAGCACCAACTGTGCACCGTGGCTGCCTTCCCCACAACCACTGCTACCTGCAAGGGCAGGGTAAGCGCTGAGCCCGCTGAAGAGCTGCAGCTCGGGCTCCCCACTGCAAACACACGCTGCTGGGCTGTCTGAGAACTCCTCGTGCCTTTCATCAATGATTCCTGCGCTAATCCCAAGAGAGCGCTGTGGTCCCCTTCTCCAGAGAGGGACCAGGGCTGCTCCCCGCTCCCTGCAGCCCACCCTGCCTTTCCCAGCACAGCATCAGTAACACACACTGCTATACGGGGGGATGGGGTTGCAGGTTTGCACCAGCCCGCCAGGGCATTGTGTAACGCTGCTGCTGCCCGAGAGCCATCCGAAAGGAGCCAAGGAAGGATTCGATCCCAGCGGGTCCCCCCCTGCTGCCCCCGGAGCATCTCTTACCTCCCCCGGGAGCCCACGGCCGCCGCAGCTCTTCCCTCCGCAGTCTCCCCGGCTCTCCCTTTCCCCCTGCGCCACCTCCCGGTGTGATGTCAGCCCGGCCCTGCCTCCGCAGCCGCCCCATCACACCCCACTGCCGCTTCCCTTCCCCACGGTTGCCACAGCGACAGGAGGGGGAATCCCATCCTCTGGTCCTCCACCTCCCGGAGCCTCGCTTGGTATCATCCACTGCAGCTCTTCCTAAAGAGCCTGGAGACCAAGGGAAGGCCACGGGGACAACAGGGAGTAGTGGCACGCAAAGCTAGGGACAGCTTTGTGGCTTAACCTACCTGGAAGGGAGGGCAGAGGCGGCCATGGGAAGCAGGCTCAGGCAAAACAGGCACTCGCCTTGTCCACAGCCATTCCCACCCGTGTCCCTGGTGCTCCTTCCCCTTTCCACCCCCTCCATTCACCGCTCTCCACAAGTTCTTTGTTCCTCAGCCCCTCTCCTCTTTCCATCTCAGGGCTATACCCATGTGCACCATGATAGAAACTGGACAGACAAGTGCTTTGTGCTGCTTGCCCACAGCAGGTAACCTTTGCAGTCACCTCTCACTCCAAAGTCAAGGTCAGAGATAGCTATGGAGCAGAAACGGAAGCCCTGCTCCAAACCAGACCCGCAGGAGTGCGTGGGCTCATTCTTACTACCCACAAAGGTTTTCCTGCACTCTCATTGTCACAGATGGCTCCAGCAGGAGGGGAGAAGGGCAGATACTGTATTTTTAGGACTGCAGCACATTTTTAATGGGAAGAAATGGCCCAGAGCATCTCAGCCCTCCCCCATCCAAGAGGCTGTTTCTTTTCAGCAGAAATATCTCTGCATTAGAGAACAGGTCACTTCCTCTATCAGTGAGAATTCAGTGTCCTATTTGATGCTGGTCCTTGGGCTATAAATAGGAATTTTCCCCTTTTATAGTTGCTGAATAATTGCGAGGATGAAACATGAACGGAGTTTTCAAAAGAGTGCCTGATAAGCAGCTTGCTGGAACGGAATGGGGGAACAGAAGGAAGCTGCAGCACCTGCAGAGCAGCATGCGCTGTGGAAGAGTCAAGGGCAGCATGAGAGAGATGGGTCACAGAACAGAGCCAGCCACAGAGGATGGAGGCTTGAGGTAAACAGCCTCCGCACAGCTCATTTCATGCTCCATACTTGGTAAGGATCAAACAGAAGCAGCCCAGCTCCGAGGAGCCAGGACTCCTCCATCCCACGTACTAGAAAGCCAGGAGGAGCAGGCAGAACAGGTTTCAAACAGCAGCAGGCAAGCAGTAGAGGACACAGTCCCAAACAATGAGGAAGAGCCCGGCTTAACATCCATCCACAAAAGAAGTAAGGGAAGGACACCACAAACTTGCCTTCAACAGGGAGGGAATGCCAAGTGGAGGTACAGAGAGGTGCTAAACCCAGCAGAGCACAGAAAGAGGGTAAAGGGAGGCCAGGAATTGCTCTTGTTCTCTGTGTTAGAACAGATTTTGCCCTTTGGACTTCAAGAAGCACCAGTGAAGGGAACAGAGAGACCCAAGAAGCTACAAAAGGCAGAAAGCAACCAAGCAGAAAACAAAGCGTGAGGCTTCAATTTGCTGCAGGAGGAGAGAAGGAAATGACATCAGCTCCGGCACACACTGGCAGTGTGAAGGGAAGGTAGAAAAGGCTTGGAATTCCACCCCTGAAAGGAGCTTTGGCCAGAAAGGGTCAGGACACAGAGGGCTCAGGGCTTTCAGTGCCATGCCTGACGAAACAGGAGAGAGCAAACCAGAAGACACCATTGCTATGGTGATAAAGCATTAGAACACATCCAGCAGGGAAGAGGAAGAAGAAGAATTCCAAGCCACAGTTCCAACTGCACAGAGCATCCTCAAGATAGGATCAGGCCCGGTGTTAATTGCTTACAGCAGCATCCAGCACCTCTCCCATAGCCTGCAAGGCAAAGAGGACACAGCAACAGGTACAAAAATGTAAAGGGGTTCTTTTATTCTTGATTCAGAGGTTAGACAAAGGCACCATTTGAGCTCAGAGGAAATGCAAAACCAGCCCAATTCAGTTAGCTCTGCAGTCATTCCAGAAAAAAGGCTCTTTTGCATTTCTTCAGCATTATGAGAATTCCAGCTTGGTCACAGTGGAGCCACCCCATTGCCAAGGCAGGCTGGGACTAGAGCCACAGCCCCTCTGCTCAGCCCAGAGCAGTCCCTGTGCCAGGGCTCAGGAATGCAGCAGAACAAGAACAAAACTTCCAGGAAAAGACCTGGCATCTTTTTGTTCCTTTGGCCTTTCCATGAGTCATTTGTTCAGTTTGGTCCTTGCTGATAGGAAGAAAATCACAGCAGTGGCATCAAGGTACCCAGGAGAGAAGCCCCAAAAGTCCTGGAGAAGCCTGGGACAGCATCTACCCCTCCCCACAGGCCAGGGACCTGGTCCCTGCTGGGGATGTTTCACCCTGTCCCATGGTTTTGCCTCCCCAGTCAGTGATTTGAAGGAGAAGCCCATCTCCTCTTCACAATGATTGTGCTGAATAAGGAATCCAACCAAAAGCCAACCAAATCAGCCCCCAAGCCCCTTGTCTACCACCTCCTTCCCCCCCCTCCCATCAGTCACACCCCCCCTTCCCTGCTGCAATGGGTGTTGTAGCAGTGTGCAGCGTGTGGTGGTGTCTCATCTGCTTCATGGAGTCACTCAGCTGGAATAAATGGGAACAAAAACATAGATTTAGGGAAAAATAAAGAAAATCCCCAACATAACCATGGTTTAAGGCAGGAAAAGGCTGTGAGCTGGATGCAAAGTGAGCGCAAGGGGGGGAAAGACACAAGAGCATAGAACACATTGTTCTTGCTGCAGAGGAAAACCATGGCCAGATCCAGGAGTGTCAACCGCTTGGGAAGCCTTCCCTGGGTTACAGCAGCACACAGGGAGCTGCAGCTCTGACTCTCGCAAGATGCCTTCAGCTAAAAGCTGCTTCCACTCAGACCTTTATAGTCACAGAGGCACTGGGGCAGCTCTAACACACACTCCCCTGGAGCCCCACAGCCCTGTGCACACACCAGGGCTGCCCTTCCTCTCTCCCCCCATCTAGGGGATGCCAGTGGACCCCGAGGGCTGCTGAGGAAATCAGCACCATTTACTTCCAACCCCTCTCTCCCTGCAGCCACGTGCTTTCAAGAGCAACAAGTCAAGTGCTTTCAGCTCCCCACGGTATTCCCAGTTCACTGGAAGAGGTGGGTTTCCCTGGAAAGGATGCCTGAAGACACAGAGTGATTCTCAGCCAAAAAGAGAAGTTCCTAAGAAAAAGAGCAGCCTGGACTGGGCCAGTCTGCACTGAGAGCAGGGTCCTCCAGGCCAGGCTGGAGTCCCACATGGGCAAAGGCCACCAGCAGCCCTGCAGGGTCACCACAGTGCAGTACAATGGCACTAAGACACCGCACGCAGTATCCTAGCGGAGCAGCAGGATGTGCTCCAGGAACAAAGACTTTTCCATGAGCTCACAATGAAGGTCGTTGGCTCAAGGGCACATGAAGCCAGTGGTTAATAACGCTGTCTCAGGCCTTGAGAAAGCATTCATTTTGCAATAAGGCTTTATTTAGACTGTGGGATCCGGAGCAGCTCAACACATCTTCATCTTCTTGGCCAAAGCCAAGGCAAGAGTGAAGAGATAAACCCCGTGTCCTTTTCTTGTCCTCAGATCACCACAGTAACTGTTAGGCTCTGATTAGAGACTTCAAGTTGTTAAAGCAGAAAGCACCTCACTAATAATTGCTAGATTAGGGCCCTCAAATGAGAGGCTGAACCCCCCCACCTCTCACCCCCCTCTTCTGCACTAAAACCCCATCAGAATGGGAGGAAGATGGGCTGAGCTCTCAGGTAAAGCTGCCCCACAGAGAATAACACCCATAGAACCAGGACAAGCTCTCGGCCAGCCCTGAGCAGCAGCACTCCAACTGTCCCTCCCCAGGTGACACACACACAGAAAGCCCTTCACTGCTTCCTAAAGCAACCCCGTGTTTCACTGCCTGCAGCCAACAGAGCATCACCTACCCAGCACCGCCAGCACCCCGGCCTGCTCCCCAGCCCCAGCTGCGCAGCAGCCAGGAGGAGCTGCAAGTTCAGCTCCTTCCAGAGTGAAACAAAAGCCTCCAGAGCCTGGGGATGCAAACCCCGCTCCCGGCAGCGGGTGCTCGGGCTCACCGCGACCTCTCGAGGCCGAAGCTCCGGCACTCGCGGACACACAGATCCCGAGATTGAGACCGTTAACAGCCGCTTTAATAGGGAATGAGCACAGCCCTGCCTTGGGCCGCATCGCCTCATCCCCTCCTGCTCTACCCTGCTCAGCTCCTCACCCTCCCTGGCCCCAGAAACAGAGATGGAGAGATAGAGAGAAAAGCGAGAGAGCTCCGTCCTGGGACAGAGGCCTAAATGAACATAACCAGGTCTTTACATGTTGCTTTTGAGAAGGCTGCCAGGATGCTGGCAAACACCACGTCAGGAGACTGGGAGGCATCCACGGCCGTGTGGATCCCACGCTTGCTGTAGTAGGACACCAGGGGGGAGGTCTGGGTGTGATAGGCCTTCAGGCGTGTCCGCAGGGCTGTTTCATTATCGTCTGAACGGCGGATCAGGGGCTCTCCAGTGACCTGGGAGAAGCAAGGGGACAGTCTCCAGCTGGCTGCAGCCTGGCACGCTGCCCCCTTCGCTCTGCAGCTCTCACAGCCCATGCTCCCCTCCTCCAAATACAGCCCAGAGCTGCAGGAGCGATGCCCAGGTCTGCCGGGGAGAGCGGGGTGAACCCAGCGCAGCCAAAGCGGTCACTGAAGAGAGGAGGATTCAGCATCATGGCCATTCTCCCACACACCACTCTGCTTGCTAAAAGAAGCCAAAGGAGCCTTAAGAGCAGGCTACAGTTGCTCCCCAGGAGAGAAACCAGTCACAACCCACTGCAACTCCAACTAAGGACAGCGTCCAGCTTGGACTTGGAACAGCCATGCCCTTCACTCATCCCATGCCATCACCTCAGGTTGCCCAGGCAGATCCCCACGCTCCCCAGAAAGCCAGGACAGGAGGTAGGAGAGAAGGAAAGCAATGAGTTTCTTTCCAGGGATGCTGCAAAGCATCAGCTAAACCCAAAGCAAGGGAAGCTGCAGCCTGGGGAGCTCACATACATCGTCCTTCATGTGCTCTTTCGGGGGTCTGAACTCCTCGTGATAGGAGCGGCCGCTTGCTGGGTGAATCAGCCTAAGACAGAAAGCAAGTGTCAGCAAAGGACATCATCCTGAACCTCCAACTCAGCAGCATCTGAACATCTGCAAGAGCAGCCCCATCAGCCTCTCTCTGCTCAGAAAAAAGCTCTTCTGGTTATTTCTGTACCAAGGGCCTCTTCAGGCACCTGGAAAAAACCAGCTGTGCTAAGAGACGGAGCTTTACTTTATGCTTTCCTGGGGAAGAGAGCCAACTCCTGGAGATGGGAGGGTGACACAGGGCAAACAGGGGACATCATGGCCACAACTGGCCCCAGACAGGATGCTCAGCAGTGCTAAAATATACAATCACAGAATCCCAGAGTGGTTTGGCCTTAAAGCTCCTCCAGCTCCATCCCCTGCCCCGGGCAGGGACACCTTCCACTGGAGCAGGGTGCTCCAACCCCTGTGTCCAACCCGGCCTTGAGCACTGCAGGGATGGGGCAGCCACAGCTTCTCTGGGCACCCTGTGCCAGCGCCTCAGCACCCTCACAGGGAAGAGCTCCTGCCTAAGAGCTCATCTCAGTCTCCCCTCTGGCAGATAAAGCCATTCCCCTGTCCTGTTCCTACATCCCTTGGCCAAAGCCCCTCTCCAGGTTTCCCATAAGCCCCCTTTAGATATTGGAAAACTGTTATAAGGTCTCCCTGGAGCCTTCTCCTGCATAAAGGAGCAGCAACAGCTGCAGAAGAGCGAGAGCACAGCCTAAAGGCTGAGCTGGGTCACCACACTCAGAACAGGAAACCCACACCCCGAGCGGGAGAAAAGGATTTACCGTCCGGTGATTCTCCGGATCAGCAAGGAGTCGGGAATGCTGAACTCGATGACAGAGTCCAGCTTCTCTCTCCTCTTGTCCAGGAGCTCATCCAGCTGCAACACAAAGTACCCACCTCAGCAGGACAGTGGCGGAGGAGCTGGTGTGCAGGGAGGGAGGAGATGCTGGAGCAGCAGCTCGCACCTACCATCTCCGCCTGCTTCACCGTGCGCGGGAAGCCATCCAGGAGGAAGCCGTTCTTGCAGGGAGGGGAGTCCAGGTTGTTCTCGATCAGCTCCACCACCATCTCATCACTCACCTGTGGAGGAGGCACAGGAGGGATCTTAAAGGTCTTTTCCACCCTAAGTAATTCTAGGACACCCCAATTTTACACAGAGCACCTCCAGAGTTGTCTGCTCACACCAGGCTGTTCGTACAAGCATTCCTGGTGCCTGAAGACAGGAGTTAACAGGGTGGAAGCTGCGTGTTCAGACCTGAAGCACTCCCTGCCATGGGTATCACCCACCCCCATGTGGCTACTGACACACTCCACACTGGGGACTTGGACCAGTGCTACACCACCTCTGTTCCAAAGGTTGCTGGGTTTCGAGGGACGCCCGCAGTCTGAAGACAAACTCTGGAGATGAGGGAGGTCACAATAAGAGGTAGAACATAACCTCTACTTCCTGCTACTTTGTACCTTCACCCACAGGGCCCTGCACAAGGCAGGAAAGGTGAAACAGTTGCTCATTGACTCATAAACCTGGGGGGAAGGTAAATGCCTTCAGTCACTGACAAGCTCTGCCTGGTTTTTCCCACATGCTGCCGGGATTAGCGCCGTTTGGGAGGCACTAACAGGCACTGCAGCCCCAACAATAGCTGTCTGTACAGGAGCAGCTCCCCTCAGCAGAGCTGCTTTCTCCATCACACGCAGCTGGGACCCAGCAGGGTCAGGGACCAGACTGTGCCAGCACACAAACAAGCACCCCGGGATGGGAAGCGCTGGGGTGGGGGGGTTTTGGTGAAGCACCAAGTCCCTTCTGTGCTTTCCTGATTACTACCTTCAGGGAAAGGGGTTCTGCTTCCTAATCGAGCCCAAAGCCCCATCCTGAAGCTGTGCTGTGGCCCAGCCAAGTTATCACAGAGCCAAAGCATGGTGCTAAGACGTACCTGCACAGCAGCCCTGTGGAGCTGCCCCCCGCCCCACGTGGCAGATAGGACCAGCAGTGCCCGATAACAGCCCTATCTTTCATAACCAGCTGGGCTATTGCAGGCTCGGTGTTGCAATGCAAGCCTGGAGTAAAAGCTGGAGCTATGCCACGATGTCCTCCCAACCTGGGGCCTGCAAAGTCTCTGTGGGGGGCTGCGAGCCCATGAGGCAGCAGCAGTGCCCAGGATCTGCCCCAGACCCCTTTGTTTTGGGGCACATCGCTGCAATTTGCTGTCCCTAATGACATATTTCAGTCATTTTGGCAAGACCCTCAGAAAAGCAGTGTGTCAGAGGCCCCAGCTCTTGTCCCCTGGGGATCCAAAGCATCTCTCTTGCACAGCATTACCCAGTACCCTCTGTAACTACCTCAGCAACTCCCCTATATCTATTTTTGCCTTACAGTTACAGGCAAATAGCCCTTATGCAGAGCTGGGACCCTCTGAACAAAGTCATCCAGCCCAGAAGGGCCGAGGTACGACGTGAAGCGAGACCAGAGCTACAAAGCACGACTGTAACATCCTGCAGCTCCAAGGATAAAGCTTCACCTCAGTGCTGAGGAGTCAGGGAACCCCTTGCACCCCCCCCAGCAAAAAAAGGGACGCAGAGGTAAACAAGGAGCAACTGTGCAGAAGGGTGTTTAGAGAGGGCGTTTACTCCTGGAGGATAATGAGAAGGGAAACCCACGCCCCTGCCCTCACCCTGCAATCTGCCTCCATCCCCTTTTGTCACCGAGGCTCCTAATTACCAGGTGGATTTGGGCTGCTCCCATCGCAGCGCTGCCACCCGCCGGCCCTCCCAGCACACCCCGGTACCCACCAGCTTCCCGGCGTCCATCGTCTCCTTGAGGCGCTTGCCCAGCTCGGAGCCCGAGGCCACCATGGCTCGCAGCATGTCGCCGGTTGCCAGGTGGCACACGCAGTAGGTCTCTGCCAGCTTCGGGGCCTGCGGGAGGACACAGACACCCGTGGGGCCCCCTCAGAAGGAGAGCTCCGAGGGGCTGAGGTTCAACCATGGGATGGAGCCCCAGCGCGGCCTTGCTCCCGCTCGGCGGCCGACAAACACGTGGCAGGGCCCGGGGGGCCGCCCTGCGAGCCAGGACCGCCGCTTTCGGAGCCCCGACACGGGCTCCCCGCGGCAGCCCGAAGAGATCGGACCGGGACAAAGAGCCCCAGTGCCCGGGTCCAGGCGTACGGCTGAGCCCCAGCGGGAAAGAGCCACGGAGCCTCCCCCGCTGCCTCGGCGAGGGAAGCCACGCCGGACACCGGCGCCACTGCAGAGCCGAGCGGGCCGAGTGCCGGCGCCG